>APFE031611665.1:0-20097 GCA_000404065.3 Pinus taeda
TGGCTTTTATTGTTCCAAGAATATGATTTTGAAGTTGTTGTGAAGCTTGGACGACTGAATGCGAGACCTGATCACTTGTCGCGCATAGAGACAGGGGAGGACCCTACCAGTCTAGAGGAGGACTACCTAACATGCAGCGTTTTGTTGTGCACGTAGCAGATGGACATTTTGAAGACAATTCACTTTCTAACAATTGAGACTGCGTCAAAAGGGTACTTTGTCTAGCAGAAAAAGGAACCACTGGTGCGCACAGTGGATTTCTCTCTCATTGCAGGGCATCTATATAAGATGGGGAATGATGAGATACTTTGATGGTATGTCCTTGAATGTTAACGAAGTAGCGTCTTCCCAGACGCTCATGGGGGCCCCGCGGGAGGTCATTATGCAGGAAGAGCAACTGCGCAGGTTCTTCGCGTAGGGTTGTGGCCGACCCTTCATTGGGATTCAAAAGCACACTGCAAACCCTGTGATGTATGTCAAAGAACGGGTAAGCCATCGCGGAGGGACGAGATGCCTTTGAATCCACAGATAACGTTGCAACCCTTTGAAAAGTGGGCGATCGACTTTGTAGGACCTATGAGACTGCAAGGAAAGACAGGCGCAATATATATTATTACTACGACAGAATATTTGACGCATAGGGCAGAAGTGCAGCCAGTAAAAGATTGCACGGCCGCGATGGCCGCGAAGTTTCTGTTTGAACACGTACTAAATCGATTCAGTTGTCCGAAGATCTTAATGAGCAATCGCAATACACATTTTCTTAATGAAACAATCAGCGCGTCGAAGGAAGAGTTTCAGGTGTATCATCAGAAAAGTACACCGTATCACCCACAAGCTAACGGGACCATAGAAGCGTTTAACAAAGTATTGGAGACCACGTTGACGAAAGTATGCAATGCACAACGGAGTGATTGGGACCTGCACGTACTCGCAATATTATGGGCTTATAGAACAATATGCAAAAAACTGACGGGACAGACGCCTTTTAGACTGTTGCAAAACCAATGGAGTATATTGTGCCTAGTCTACGCATAGCAGTGTTCACAAGTATGACGGACCGCGGAACCCTGGAGGAGAGGCTCGCGCAATTGGAGGAACTTGAGAAAAAAAAATATATATATATAAAAAATAAAAAATAAAAATAAATAAAAATAAAAATTGATAAATTCTGAGGGAAGCTCCAAATGCATTAGATGGGCCCGTATGTTATTAAGGAATCATAGAATGGTGGTTGTGGCTATCACATGAGAGTGAAACTAAATGGTGAAATCCTCCCAAGAAAAGTAAACGGTAGTCGGTTGAAGCCTTACATAAGTGGCCCAACCATCTGACTAGCCACAGGAAGTACAACAGGTGGCTACTCAGTGCGCTGCCGACCTCGCAGCAATCCAAGCCGACTTGGGAAGTCTCCGCGCGAAGATCTCTGCATCGATAGAGTGACTTGAAGGGGAATCATGATGTTTGTGTTGGGGACCTGTTGGGCGCGGGATCCCTCAAGGCAAGCTTTGGGGCTTAAAGCCCAAATTTTGACTAAATCTGATGTATAGACTTCTCACTTTGTGGGCTCAGAGCGCGAAGATTGTAAATGAGTCATAGGGTTGTCCGCTCTCATTTTTGTAATGTAGTGTCGGCTTTAGAGACCTACCCATGGTCCACAGGCCATGGGATTGTATAAATAGAGCAAGACCCTAAGTTGTAAAGTAGCCATAAAATGGATGATGAAGGAATAGAAGCATAATAGAAGATCTAAGTGTAGAGTCGAGTCTTTTGGGTCGTAGAGTAAGAGAAGGCTCTGCAGCTGAGTGTGCAAACACCTAGTAGTCCACCGCTGAATGCACGGACCCCTGCAACTGAGTGCGTAAAGTGAGTCGAGTCTGTAACTGATTGGAGAAGTAATAAAGAAGAAGTTTCTAATTATTTCTGCGTATCTTTTTCTTGTTTTGTGCATTGAATGTATCAAGTATAATTTGCATTTCTTCTGTTTATATGATGCGCAAACTTATATGCTTGTGTTGATTAAGTGAATATAAGATAAAGTATCTGCTTAAGCGAAGTAACTAACAATTATAAGAAGATAAGTAAGTTTCGCAGTGTAACTTGGGGAAATAGTGCAGATCGCTGCCTTGGCAGCATGAAAGCAGCTCGGCCCCTGGTTAGGGCTGCGTGAAGGCGATTATACAAATCGCGAAGGTATCATAAGTTAGGACAGTGGGCGAAATGATCTGCACGAAGCTATTCACAGTTGGACTAAATCGACTCTTCGGACATTTCAACGATGTGGAAACTTGATTCTAGCATCCCCCCATACTGCTTCGGGTGAGACCTCAGTCCACACTCCACAGGTTGTTGCCGAAAAAACTAATAGTACAAGGATTTGTTTGGCTAATTAACTCTGAACCTAGGTCAGGCCCCAACAAACCAACAAAACTCCACTCTCATTTGATTTATTTTCAAAAGTAAATGTAGTAAAAAAGCATTAGCCAACATTCTCTTCATAGAAAGCTGAAACAAACTTCCTATTAAAAGTACTATGGTTAAATCTTTTTGGGAAAATAATTAAGAGAACGCACCCATGATCGTCATAAAATCCAAGTAAAAAAATAAGAGATGTGTTAGATTCTTGTAGGCTTTTCATCTCCAAAACCAGATCATAAGCAAGATTATAGCTCATAAATCAAAATCAGGTTAGGTTCCTGTAGGTTTCTCACCTCCAAAACCAAACCATAAACAAGAATATAGCTCATAAATCAAAATCAGGCATATTCAAATTACAGCCTTCATATTCTTCTAACAAAGGCAAAATCTAGTAGAGAATTCAAACAGGTGTGAACTATTATATTTAAGACGGGCTGGACACGAAGTGATTAAGAGGTGCTTTAGGAAATCCAAACCTTGAAACGATTATATAGTATACGAGGAAACAATTTGAATCTATATATAAAAGAATAAGCCAAATAGGATAAATACAGACATTTGTGGATTCATTGATCTCATTTGCCTGTCAGTTGGTCACAGAACCAATCCTAAGCAATACAATTAAACTTTTATTTATTAAGGTAGAACAATATTTCTATGGAAAGAACATAACCCTCACCATGTGTGATGACAAATCTAAAATATCATCATCATGTGTACAATAATAAATCTAAAATATTAAACACACATTGTATTGAAAATAGAGAATTTAATCACCCCACATAAAGCCTTTAAACTAAAAGAGTTCAAATAGTTAATAGAAATTATATTTAATCCATATCCGAGAAGTATATTGCAATTTTAACAACCTCCATGCTCACTACATACACAATAGGTGAACAGAATCCTCCTGCACCATTAACTTATGCTTCATCTATAACTCCATCTTAGACAAAACACAACACATGTATTTACTATATATAAAAAAGCTGCATAGGCTGTAGAACAAAATGCTGCTGCTCGTTTCATTTATCTCCTTTTTAACTCTGGCTAGAGTCAATCAACCTTCCTCTGCATCCATCGATAACAGAACCTCTTATCAGTGATGTTCAGATCAAAAACCAAGATCCTCAAAGGATATACAATTTTTGTTAATACTGTGCATCCCTTGCATGTTGCAGGCAACACAGACAAGGACATTCCTAATATTGTAGATCCCTCTCTGCTAATACAGATAAGGACATTGCTAACACTGTAAGCTTGCAATTGGGAAGGCAACACAAACATCATAAATAGTTAAAAAATACATTATTCCATCATTCAAACATACACGCTAAACAACAACAATACCTAAAGACTGGCACCACTGAAATTATGAATCCCTTGCAAGCTGCAGGTAATACAGACAAGGACATTACTAATACTGTACATCGTTTTTCTGGTAATATAGACGAGGAAATTACTAACAATGTGCATTGTACTGAAACTACTAATTCTGTGCATCCCTTGCTGGATGGTATGCACTATAACAGAAACCCCATATACCAGCAAGCACACATTTTTTAGTTCAGCATCAAAATTCATACATTCAAATTTTGTTTTCAAATACTCTGTGGGTTGCACGAAGAACAGCTCATGGAAAAAAATGTGTATTACATGTGGAATGCTACTAAATCACAATGAAAAAAAATTATAGCATTGATTCATCTTAATCCAGGGCTCTTAGGCACCAAGAAGTTTGCACCTACATTTTTTACTCATCTGGATGCTTAATAAATCCTGGGTTAAAATGGATTTATGCTGGCCATTATCAACTAAAAGTGACTTCGATTACACAACAACTTGTCATTGTTCGATTCAACAACTTGTCATTGTTCGATAACTTACAATGAACAGGCTGGAGCTTCCATTTCTTCCGCCCAGAGGATAAGTTCATTGCAATCAAGTATTCCTCCAGCATGGCTATCTGCAGCATTCACATCCATATTCAAATGGATGTTATTGCCTCCAGCAATGATACCCATTTCCAAAATCTTCACTTAAGGTCCATAGAACAGACTCAAACTAAAGATTGATGGACCACTGTTGTAGAAACAGATTGGGCGGGTTTAATACAACCCCTAAGACCTTGGCAATCCAAAACCCTAGGTTATGCTTGATAGCACTGCAGTGAACGAAGAGATTGGGAAAAACGAGACTTCTATACATATCCAGAGGAGAGACTATACTGAACCATGAGACTTGCCTACATATCCAGAGAGGCTATAGTGAACGAGAAAACTAAAAGGGAAAGGGAGAAAAAGTTTTACCTGGTTCCATTCCTTATCCCCGTGTTTTAGAGCATGCATGGTGGCCTTGTACACCAAAGCAGACTGGGAAGCCCGCTTCATCCTTGACTCAAAGGCCCCATGAATCTACTTTGATCCATCACTGGCAAAAGGATCCATCACATAAGGGGATAAGGAGAGTGATCAATCCTCAATAATTAGACCAACAAATGCCTTTGAGCAAGCTTCAAATAAAGTATCTCAATTAATGGTCATAACTGATGGGTATTATGTGAATTTTCCAATACAAGAACTGCAACATCTCCCTAGGCAAACGCTGGGAAGCCAGCTTCATCTTGGAGGCCCCATGTATCTACTTTAATCCATGGCTAGCAAAAGGATTCATCACATGAGGGCATAAGGATCAATTATTAGACCAACAAATGCCATTCAGTATACTTCAAATAAAGTAGTTCAATTGATGGTCATACCTGATGGGGATTACGTGGATTTTCCAGCGCAAGCACTGCAACATCACCCCAGGCAGCCAAGAAAAACTCTGGATTGGCTTCACAATGGATCCTAACCGTATGTCCTTGTGGCTTGATATTAGCTTGTGGGAAAAATGAACTCTGCTCTCCTCGTGGTGGATAGATTCCATGTGAAATACCTGCTATACGATTTACAGTTTGAGTGGGCCTAATGGTTAAGAGCATGTGTTTCTTCCTAAGAGGTCACAGGTTCAAAACCAGATGAGGTAGAGTATGTATGCCTTTGTAGACTTAGCAGTCAAATCGCTGCGCGGAAGTGGGTCCCTTGTCCCACAAACAAGGAGGTCTCATACACCAATTTGGTGTCTGGCTTGACCGTGACCTTAAAAATAAATATTATTATTATTATTATTATTACAAACAAATATTAAAATCAGCACTCTCAAATTCAAAAGCCATTATACAACTGTCAAGGCTCCAGTTACCAAGAAGCCCAAGAAGCCCAAATTCTATGCAGCCCAACATCCTATAATAAAAGAGATGAACTCCATTTTAATCAGAACATGCTAAAAACTATAGTTTCAGTCTTAAAATCTTTGGTTAGTAGGCATAAACTTCTTAAACTCTGAAAATAATATAAATGATGAGTCCCAGCACCAACCAGGTCATCCTTAGATGAATGCACATGATAACTAGATCACTCACTAGAAGGCAAACCCAAACCCACGTGAGAAAACATAAAGTACACCGCCACTAAAGAATTTGGTCGAGTGTTTAGCAACCTATTAGGGCTACATTCTCGTTGTGGTCTGTCTCATTGATAAGGCGTGAATTTCAAAAGGACGCTGGGTGCACACCCAAGGGTGATTTTGGTAGAATCACTACTGTTAAGACCAGTGTTAAGTGATTTTGGTAGAATCACTACTGTTAAGACCAGTGTTACAAACATCCTGATTTTATCGCAATAAAAAAACAATTAAAATTAATTAAAAAAAAACAAATTGGGATTGTCAATTTTTACTGATATTGGGGTACTCCCAATTTGCCGATTTTTAACGATATTTAGAGGTATCTTAATAAACATTTTGTTGATATTTACCGATATTTTCTCAATTTTTACAATTTTTTGGTTTTCCAGACCCTTCCTGATTTTATCCCACTGCTATTGTTTGCAGCATTGGTTAAGACCTGGCGCTGGGATAATAAGTACCCCAGACCTGGCTCAATCCAAAGAAAATTTAGTCTTTGCAACGAAATCCCATATGATTTTTCCTTGAAATCCTTCGATAGATAAACAAACATAAGAAGCATACATGCATATATACAACATCTAAGTAGACACAGCCCATCCTAAGCCTCCAGCAATGATACCCATTTCTAAAATCTGCACTTAAGGTCCATAGAACAGACTCAAACTATAGATGATGGACCACTGTTGTAGAAACAGATTGAGCAGCTTTAATACAACCCTTTCAAGTCCAACGCCTAAGACCCTGGCAATCCAAAACCCTAGGTTATGCTTGATAGCACTCCAGTGAATGAAGAGATTTGGAAAAACAAGACTTCTGTACATATCCAGAGAAGAGACTATACTGAACCATGAGACCTGCCTACATATCCAGAGAGGCTATACTGAACAAGAAAACTACAAGGGAAAGGGACATAAAGTTTTACCTGGTTCCATTCCTTATCCCCATGTTTTAGAGCATGCATGGTGGCCTTGTACGCCAAAGCAAACACTGGGAAGCCAGCTGGCAAAGGGATCCATCACATAAGGGGATAAGGATAGTGATCAATCCTCAATAATTAGACCAACAAATGCCTTTGAGCAAGCTTCAAATAAAGTATCTCAATTAATGGTCATACCTGAAGGGTATTATGTGACTTTTCCAATACAAGCACTGCAACATCTCCCTAGGCAAACCCTGGGAAGCCAGCTTCATCGTTGACTTGAAGGCCCCATGAATCTACTTTGATCCATGGCAAGCAAAAGGATTCATCACATGAGGGCATAAGGATAGTGATCAACCTTCAATTATTAGACCAACAAATGCCTTTCAGCATGCTTCAAATAAAGTAGTTCAATTGATGGTCATACCTGATGGGGATTACGTGGATTTTCCAGCGCAAGCACTGCAACATCACCCCAGGCAGCCAAGAAAACTCTGGATTGGCTTCACAATGGGTCCTAACCGTATGTCCTTGTGGCTTGATATTAGCTGGTGGGAAAAATGAACTCTGCTCTCCTCGTGGTGGATAGACTACATATGAAATACCTGCCATACGATTTACAAACAAATATTAAAATCAGCACTCTGAAATTCAAAAGCCATTATACAGCTGTCAAGGCTCCAGTTACCAAGAAACCCAAATTCTATGCAGCACAACATCCTATAATAAAGGAGATGAACCCCATTTTAATCAGCACATGCTAAAAACTATAGTTTCAGTCTTAAAATCTTTGGTCAGTAGGCATAAAGTTATAAACTTCTTAAACTCTTTAAATAATATAAATGATGAATCCCAGCACCAACCAAGTCATCCTCAGATGAACGCACTCGATAACTAGATCACTCACGATGAACCCCATTTTAATCGGTACATGCTAAAAACTATAGTTTCAGTCTTAAAATCTTTGGTTAGTAGGCATAAACTTCTTAAACTCTGAAAATAATATAAATGATGAGTCCCAGCACCAACAAGGTCACCCTCAGATGAATGCACATGATAACTAGATCACTCACTAAAATGCAAACCCAAACCTACGTGAGAAAACATAAAGTACACCGCCACTAAACTTTAAAGAATTTGGTCGAGTGTTTAGCAACCTATTAGGGCTACATTCTCGTTGTGGTCTGTCTCATTGATAAGGGGCGAATTTCAAAAGGACGTTGCTGTGTGCACACCCAAGGGTGATTTTGGTAGAATCACAACGGTTAAGACCAGTGTTACAAACATCCCGATTTTATCACCATAAGAAAACAACTAAAATTTATTTAAAAAAAAAAAAAATTGGGATTGCTAATTTTTCCTGATATTTTGGAGGTATTTAAAAAATAAATTGGGATTGCCAATTTTACTGATATGTTGGACATATCTTAATTAACTTTTTTGTTGATGTTTACTAAATTTTACTGATATTTTCTCAATTTTTACAATTTTTGGGTTTTCCAGACCCTTGTTAATTTTAACCCGCTGCTATTGTTTGCAGCATTGGTTAAGACCTGGGGCTGGGATAATAAGTACCCCCAATTTTTTCTGCTAATAGAGATAAGGACATTGCTAACATTCCAGCCTCCATTATCAAAAAATTGAAAACATACGCAGCAAACTTTCTGTGGGGAGGCACTTCTGGACATACAAAATTTCATCTGGCGAAGATGAAATCCCTAACATTACCGAAAAATCAGGGAGGCTGGGGTTTATTAGACATGAGATCCATGGGGAACGCACTCCTGTGCAAATCTCTCCACCGAGCCATTTTCGGCAGCAGCCCATGGAGCGCTTTCATCCACTATAAATATATGAAAGGGAGGAATCTGGCTTACTGGTACAGGAGGAATCTTCTGGGCTCAAAGAAAGGGTCTGCAATCTGGCAAAGTTTCCGCAAGATCCTGCCTTTCTTTATGCGTAATTTCCGATGGTCTATATGCACAGGTACGAACATTTTTATTGGTTCTGATCTTCTTCTCAACGGGATCTCCTCTACGATTCCGCAGCCTCTGGTATCATATCTCCACTACAGGGGCATCTTCACATGGAATCGCCTCATTAAATCATGGTCTCTCTCTTCGCCCTCCTGGATGGACGCCGAAGATCTTTCCCTGCCTCATCACCTTCGTGCAGCATGGAACTCCTTGCGCGATTCCCTTCAGGGGCTGCCCATTAAAAGAATGGGGGATAAGGATGAACTGGTTTGGAGCCTGCCTCGTGCAGCAAATCCTATTCGAGTTAAAGATATCTACACAACTCTTTTACTCATGGAGGCTCAACCTACTCTACCCTTTTTCCCTCTCTCTTTCTGGAAAGCTCCTTGCCCTCTCAAGATGATTTTTTTCTCATGGCTCCTCTTTCACAACAGAAATCTCTCCTGGGACAATCTACAGAAACGTGGCTGGATCGGGCCGAGCCGCTGTGCCTTATGTTTTGCAGACGGGGAAACTAACCTCCACACGTTCTTCCAATGTCATGCATCCAAGAAAATCTGGTATGATCTCTCCCTCCATCTGGATTTTCCTCATCTATGCTTCTCCTCTGTTCAGAAAGGATTCTTCTGGTGGAGCAAACAGACGGTATCAAGGCGCTCTATCTTCATTCCAGTCTGCTGGTCGATATGGCTCTGGAGAAATGACTCCATCTTCAATGGTCACAGAAGTACCATCTCCTCTACGCTGCTGCGCATCAAGGCCCTTCTGCAATTCCTGGGCATCTGAGTCGTATCATGGCCGATCCATATGGGTTTCATTTGATCGTAATATGTTTTTCTGTTATATAAATCATAATGCTTTTCAGACCTGTTTCGCTCTATGCATCGTTATGAACTATGTGATCATAAAAATCCCTCTGTGGATGCTACGGATTACTCCAAATATGTAACTGTTTTCATTTTAATCAATATGATTTTTCTTTTGAAAAAAAAGCTCCTCGCAATTGAAAAGGCAACACAAACATCATAAATAGTTAAAAAATACAATATTCCATCATTCAAATGGAATATGCATTCTGTTATACCTGCATACATACAACATTCAAGGCCACCTCAAATCACACACATTATAATTGTTCAGCCATGGAAATCCATGAAAACAATGCAACTTCACACATCAAACACAACAACATTATTCTGCCATTTGCATGAAGATAATAATAATAATGGGAAGCATGTGATAGATTACCTAATAAAAAACAGCCAAAAACAAGGTGAAAGCGAGTGATCCTGGCTAGAATTGTGGGAATAACTAGTGAAGCAGCTAAACTCTTTGCATCAGACAGAGAAACTCAAGAGTTATATATACTATATAGATACGGGAAGGGGAAGATGAAGAGTTTGGCCCCGAATCATGGGCACATACAGGTATAGAGAAGGGCAGTGTTTGTAAATTGATGTTGCGTGTGCTTGATGAGTGTGTTTTGTGGTGTGAGCTTTTAAAGGTTAAAGACCCTGTCTTCATTTGAATTAAATTTATTTAAAATATTAAATTTATTAATTGAATTCGTCTTGAATTTATATTTTGATTTAGACTCTAGAGATCCTACCGACCATGACTACTTTATTTAGCAATAAGTCGGAAAATGGCCAACAGACCCAACTACTTAGTTTAAACCACAAAAACTTGAGATTGTAGTTCTGAAATTTTAAAATGGAAGAGAGAAATATTTACAAGATTTTTCTTTATTAGAATGTTTTAATAATTATGTTTGTTTTGTGCATGCAGCGACCAAAATAGATTATAATCTTTTATAGGGTTTAAACTCAGAACAGAAAAAATTACAAGAACAGTATCTCAGCCGTTCTGGTTATTTCATTAATCTTCAAAATAATATATATATAGTGGTATTCTGGAATATAAATTAAAATATTCAAATCATTATACCTTCTATGGTTTAAATATGGAGTATTTAAACATATATTCAATATTTCTAAAGTTATAAAATTGGGACATTATAATTGAGTTTACAATCAAATTGAAATAAAAAGGGATTCTACTAACATAAATCTATCTTAACCCCAGATCTATTAACTTCCGAAAAAGATTAAAATACTAAAAGTGCAAACCTCTTAGCACTAATGTATATATAAAATCAACCTTTATTAGGTAAACTCTTTTTTAGTTTGTTACACAAAAATAATGAAAACCCCTGAGCATGGTATAGGGCTCCTCGTTTCTCTCAGTGTAAAGATTCTGATCATTGACTTAAACAAGAAAAATACAGATCCCTCATGAGAATTGCAGAACAAGATAGAATAGATAAGGGAGGGGTGGGAAACCTTGAAGCAATCTACTTCAACCACATCCGATGATCCGCCAATCAAGTGGCCAATTGGCTGGCAAACAGGACAAGATCAACTACAATAGGTAATCAAGTTTTGAATATTGAGACCATTAAAAAAGAACTTGGTCCATGATCTTAAATATTTGGAATAGGATCAGAGGTAGTGAATCAGTGATCATTCTTCAATAAATGAAGATAGGAGATCAATAGAGATTGTTCATTGCCTCCAACTCATGTGGATCGATCTCCAAGGTATGATGAAACAGAGATTGTAATGAAGGCCGTAGCCCAGATTCCAGAAAGAAGCCCACTGAATATGGAGGGAGGGGAAAGAAGCCCACTGAATATGGAGGGAGGGCAAAGATAATCAACACTCTATACAACACGCACCTGTATGTGGGCAGAACTCATCTTCCATTCTGGTGTGTGTCATAATGGCAGAATCTAGTAAAATGGGAAAACCGGGAAGGCCAAGAAAAATGGACAATAGCTCTGTTGACCATTGTCAAAAAAGAGAGCATATATCCGTTCCTAATCCTTTTAATACAAGACAATGGTTCAATAAACTCATGGAAACTGAGGGACTACTAAGGAAGGAGGTATAACTTCTAATCCAAACAGGTTTGCACGTGAATGATAAGAATTTCAAATGTGAAAGTATATTCAGTCGTGCAGAGGAACTTCAAGCAAGCCAGGTAATGTGGAGCATAGATTTTATAACCTGGATTAAATTCTGGCAAAAAGTCTATCAAGCATAGGCTCCAGACTGCTTGAGCTAGTTGATATTTAGATGGTATTGACAGGAACTCCGTCAAGTCCTGTGCAAAGTATCTGATTTCGGACATAATGCACAAAGACATCAAAGAAGATAAGTTCAACAATGCGGAAGCTCAGCCTCCCCTGCAGTCAAATGACTGCAATACCCACAGTCGGCGAGATAAACAGCCTCTAAGGTAAATTCTGGACCTACTCTGCTATGTGCCATGGAAATCTTAATTGAATTTTCACTATATATAACAGTTCTGTTTAAAATTTTATAATGTTATTAACTATAATAGTTAGAGGCCCATACGTGTGGAAAACATTACAAATTATGCGTCTAGATTGGTGGACCTGCTTTATATATTACTGGTAACAGTGAATAAGAGGCAAGAAAGATCGTAACAAAGAACCCATATTGATGAATTTGTGTATTGAAGATAATATGGAAGATATGACGGCTACAAAAACTTACTTGGGGCCGGTAAAGCCAACGGTTATTCCCAAACCGCCATTAAGCTTTAACACAACAAGCTTTTCCAAGAGTTCCTTGGTTTCCGATGGATCTGCAATTTTTATAAATAAATCAACGCATTTTCAATGTACAACCAAATTAAGTGTCTAGCTATGCTAACAGAGATATCCTATCTAGACATTTGAGACGCCAAAATTTAATTGAAAAACATCCAATCTACGCATGGTTTAGGTAACAGATCACGAACCTCCTCCCGCAGGAGCCATACTATCGAAGGGAACAGCTATCTCATCAGTCGGGGTCTTGATTTTTTTCCATTCAATGATCTCTTCTTCGCCACTGCATTCATCAATTCCAACAAATATTACTGATTAGTCGAAGCGGCAGATTAGGGGTTCGAACCCCGGCATAGACAAACAGAGGCTTTGATTTAAAGGCCCGTGAATTGGATAAACAGGCAAGCGTTTATCATTAATTAATAGAATGAGATAGTCTAACCGTAAACCGACGATTAGTAAAGCCGACTGCTGCCGTCTAGGAGCTTCCCAGAAATGCCTTTGACGTCTCCTATTTGGGGATATTTCATCCGTCACTCTGCGCATGCCCTGCTGGACTGTTTGCACGCACCAGCTGAGCGACGCCGCTTTCTACTCCTTGGCCGTTGCTCGAGGATACCCTGATCGCATTGCGCGCGAATTCTGTGGGCAGCGGTGGGCTCATCTTTGATCTTATGTGGATTGCACATAACAGCATGCGCGTTTTCTCCAAATAGCTCTCCACGTGGAGCTATTAAAAAAAACTTAATTATAATGTTGCTGTTCCATAGATTTTAACCCAAAAAAGGAAGTGATTTAAAAAGTGAGTTGTTTTTAGTGCGAGTTCTCGGAAGTGTTTCTTGGTGAGTTTTTCTGGTTAAATTTTTATAAAATCTGATAGCAATTAATTGAAATCACAAGTTTAATATGTAATCTCTGTAGAATTAAAATGCCTTAAGATACAGTAAAAAAAACTAGTTTAAATAATACAAATCAAGATTTCACCTCAAATTTTTCCAACTAAAAAAATCCAAAAAATCGTACTAAAAACAACTCTTAAAAAATGTACTCATTTAATTATTTTTATGTGAATTTGCATAATATTTTATTATAAAACAACTCTCATATTTAGATTAGTTTAACATAACTTCATCATCATGTATACAATGATAAATATAAAACATAATCACATGTTCATCATATATATAGCATATGTGTAGAATAATAAATCAAAAATACATTTAGATGCAACAAATTTAATATATAAATATTAATGGCACTTTATTTTTAAAGAAATAATATTAGTGTCTTATTAAAAACACTTAAATTATTATAAAAATTATAATTAATGTGTAATTTAAGAATATTAATTAATTTAAATAATTTTTTAATTTGACAAATATTAATATAATTTATGATAAGTATCAAAACACTTGTTTCTTAATATATTTCATATCATATATAATATTAAATATATAATTATATTATATATAAAACTTATTATTATATTAAAATAAATATATAAGTTAAATTTATATACATTAAAAAACATATAGCAAGATTTTAAACTATGTAGATTCATCTTTACATTACGGAGATTCTTAATCAATAAATAAGTTTTGTTACAATATTATAAGTCAATATCATGGATTATCAATACCACATGCCTAAAAAACCATAAATCATTTCATAGAACACTTGTTTATATCACATTTTTTTATTAATCAATTTAATTAAGAACATACAAAAAAACATAACTATTTTAACCAGAAAGTTCAACATTCAATATGTAATTACTATTAATAATATTTTATGGAGCTTAAATCCCTACCATCATCTTTTTTTCCTTTTTTTGTAAGCTACTGTAGGACTCTTCTTTCTCTATTTATATCAAAAAACTCTTCTTTCTCTATTTATATAAAAAACAGGTTGAACCAGATACAGCTTTTGGTGGCCTCAACCCGCCCAAATGGGAAACCTGACGTGTTGGCCACCTTAAGTTTTTATAAGCCGTCCAATAACAAAAAAGAATAAGTCTACTAATCCATGCTAGATAAACTTCACAACAACAGCAATGGGAAACCTGATGTATTGGCCACCTTAAGTTTTTATAAGCCGTCCAATAACAAAAAAGAATAAGTCTACTAGATGAATTTCACAACAACAGCGACTAATCTGGTTCCAGAGAGTCATTAAAACCTACTAACAAGAAAAAGAGATACTATCCAATAGATCTTCCATTCTCTCTTTTATCCCATTTTCCATTATCTCAAGAGTCAATCAACCTTCATCTGCATTCATCAATAACAAAAACTCATATTAATAATGTTAAATGAAAAACAAAATTCTTAAAAATTATGCAACATTTACTAATACTATACATCTTTTATAATTGTAGATAACAAAGACAATGACATTATTAATATTATACATCTATTTATAGTAATTAATTATTAATATTATACATTTATTTATATTAAATATGAAAGTATATTATTAACATTATACATTTAATTGAAATTATTAATATTATATTTATTTGGTTAAATGATATGCATTAATATAACAATCTTATTTGCTAATAAGTATATATTTTTAAATCCAGTATTAAAAATAATATAATAATTAATGTAATTTTAAATGTTATATATTCTTATTTTTGTTAGTTTTTATTTGGTAAAAATTTGTTGAAACCACATATTTACACATATCTACACTTTGAATGTGCATAATCTTAGTCTCTTATTTTTTTAAGAGGCACTAACTCTATTTATTCATTCAAAATGCAATTTAAACCATGAATAAATATACATTTAATATATAATGGATATTATTATATAATACGCATTATTTATGAAATTAATTTTTCTATACTAAATAAATAATTGTGTTACTTTTTTGTGATGAGAGACACTCTACAACTCATTTGAGGGAGATGTTGTCATTTAAAATTAATAAAATAATACTTACATAAACAAATAAAATAATAGAAATAACAAAAAAATCAATGTTGGCCATGAATACCCCGATCGGGGTGAGAAGGATGAGGTATCAAGGATGAGGTATCAGGCAATGATCGTAGGCCAGGAAAGTAATAATGACAAGGCAAATAAAGCAACGTTAATGATGGCGGAGGAAAGGACGGATCCAGGCAGAGAAATGATCACGAGTAAAGGCGGCGTGGGTGTTATGACGTGCGGAGGTGGTGGAATTAAGACAAGGGCTAATGACTGGGGGTACGAAGGCGCAGACAGGAGGCGAGGAGCGGTGGGAGATCATGCAAAAGGCAGGTGGCAGGCGGATCGAGTGAGGTGCAATGAAGAGCAGGTGCAGAGGAATGATAACGAGGGAGGTAAGAAAACCGAGGTGAGACAGGAGATCCGGGTCATTGTAGAGAATGCGGTAAGGAATGAAGCGGTAAAGAGACCAGGCAGAAGCCGAGAGGAACAGAGTGAACTGAGAGGGGAGACAGGTAGCAGGGAAGCAAAAATCAAGATGACGACCAGGAGTAAAACGAGAGCAGAGACGGAGGTGGAAATTGGGGAACGCGAATGGTCGGGAAGGAAGGGGAAGGACCCTGATGAAGAAGAGAAGGTATTTCAATATCAGGATGTCCACACAGACTCGGATGACGATGTCGAAATGTTCAACTCCTACCCGGAGAGAATTGAAAAGCAGAGTAAGAGAGCCTAAAAGGATGAGAGAGCACCCGATAGCGAGGAGCCAGTAGCAGGGGAGCAGAGAGGTAAGGAGAAGGCGGGGCAGGACGCCGAAGGTGAATGGGGAAGCACCTCAGGTGTGAAAGGCAGAGGGTGCAAGGGCGGCCGCAGGGGAAGAGGCAGAACAGGTAGAGGGCGAGGGAGATATGGCAGAGGCAGAGGACGTCCGTGTGGGAGGCAGGAGGAGTCTCCAGCAAAAAATTATAAAAGATCCCTGGAGAAAAGAATACAGTATGCTGAGCAAGCATACTGTGAGAACACCAACAAGAATATTAGGAGAATTATCCAGCATCTGGAAGAGGAGGCAACCCAAGCTCAATCTGGTTCTGAAATGGAAGACTGGGAATATTTACTACCCGACCCAGGAAACACGAGAGGGAGAATGACCTTGTATAAACAGGCATTACATGTTTATTGGGTTATGAAGAGGTTGTTAGCTAAAGCTATGGAGCAAGTGGCGGTTGAAATGGCTGAAATATCTCAAGGGATTCCAAACTTGAAAAGGGAGCTGAAGAATATCCAGATAACAATGATGATGCAAGACAAGAAATTTGACGAAATACAGCAGCTGATGGAGAAGAGCAACAAGGGCACAGACGAAGAGAATGGTAAAAAGAAAGCGGAGGAAAGCAGCTGAAGACTCGGGTATGAGAGATGCAATTTTGTTGAAAATAATTGATAGTTTATGTTACAGTAGAATGCAAGCTCCAATGCTTTTTTGTTTTTACTATGAATAGGAGACAATGTAATAGTAAGCATGGATGTATGACTTATTTAGCATGGACCAGTAGAATTAAAATTTTTGGTTTATGGATGGATGTCAAGAACCTGACCCGGTTTCCCTCTGGGCGGTTTGAGGCCACGAGAACTATGTAATGGTTTTAACCCAGATTAATAGAATAGTATGGAACTGCCTCAGCTTACAAAAAAAAAAATGTTGGCCATAAATAAAATACCTCAATTTCTACCTTAATTTTACATCAACTTTAAATGAAGTAATTGAAAGTAAGAAAATGTAATTTACTTTTTAATATAAGGAAGATATGTGATTCTTTAGCTACTTGATATAGAGTTCACAAATGACATGTAAAAATAATATTATACATGGCACTACATTTAAAAATAACAAAATAATGCTTACATCAACAAAAGAAATAAAAATAACAAAATAATGCTTACATCAACAAAAGAAATAAAAATAACAAAAAAAATCAATGTTGGCCATAAATAAAATACTTGAATTTTTACTTTACTTTTACATCAATTTTATATAGAATTGAAGTAATTGAAAAAAAAAATTACTTTTTAATATTAGAGTTCACAAATGATATGTAAAAATAATATTATTGAAATTACGAGAGGTGTTCTATCGTCTAGTATGGGAGAGATGTTGTTAGGTAACGTCACATTTACAAATAATACTTACTTAACAAAAAAATAGTAATAGCAAAAAGACAATTAGTCAGAAATAAAATCTTCAATTTGGGCCTTGGTTTTAAATCAATATTATATGAAGAGATAAGATAAAGTAATTGAAAATAGAAAATTTAATTCAATTTTTAGTATGGGAAAATATGTAATTTCTTGGCTACTTAATATGAAGTAGATAAATGACATGTAAAAATATATTTTTGATATAACATGATGTCTAATTCATTCTTGCTGGAGTTGCAATGTAATATTTAAAACAAAATTATATCAATAACCTTAAAAAATGATGTCTAAACATAAATAAAACATTTCAATATCCATATTAAATAATATACTTTATTTAGAAAAGAATAAAATGAGTTAAATTAAAAATTTAGAATTATGTAAAAGATTTAGACATCAATATCTAATATGTATATATAGAGAATATTCTATGGATATATGTTTTTAATTTCTAAATATGAGATAACATGTACTAACATTTTAATTTGGAAAATGTGAGTCATAAATAAAATATCTCTTTATATATATAATAGGTGAGAATAAAAAGTTTCTTTTAGTTAAAACATATATTTTTTCCAAAACATATATAGTTCCATTTTAACTCTGGGTCTACCAAGTGTCTAGAGGAATCAAATCTCTAATTGCATACCTTTTCATAAGATTAAGTGTCTAGAGGAATCAAATCTCTAATTGCATACCTTTTCATAAGATTTACATTCAAAACGAAGTTTGCATTTTAAAAGATTTGATTCTTCTTAGTGTCTGATAGATCTAGAGTAAAATGGGTCAATGCTCAAGAGGAAGAAGTAATTAAAAGTAAAATATTTTAGTTACTTTTTAAGAAGAGGGAAATGCTTAATTCATTCAACTTTAAATATAATATTAAATAAATAAATTTTTCCAAAAATTTCATAAACAAATAAAAATTATACATAACTATATAAAAAAATAAAATTACTATAAATCACTAAAATCCATCTTAACCATAGGAGTCTGTCAAACATTTGAAACAAATTAAATTCTTGACGATAACTTTTTTTGAGCTTCACATTCTAAAAAATATTGTATATCCAAAAAATTGATTTTTAATACTTGATAAACTCATGAAAAGATGAATCTATACCAATGTTAACATAAACTCAACCCCTAAAGATATTAAAGAAAAAATTATACATTAATATCGTTGTATTAAAATATATTATTTATATAAAAAAAATTCCATACAAAATAATTAATTGTATTGCCTTACATTAAATTTTATCCATTTCTCTCACTAATATTTCTAAATTTTTATTTTTAAATTTATTTTTAACATTCTACCTTTATTTTATCTTATATCTTTACAATTTATTATAAATTTTTATATATAATAAAATCAAAATCAGTGGATACCAAAAATATATACCCAGAAATTCAATATTATCTTATATCTTTAAATCTTATTATACATCTTTCATATAATCACTTTGAAGGCATATGGTTAACCCTAATCCCTATACATTTTAAGACCATGTGTTTCCTCTTTAAAAGTTGCAAGTTCAAAACAAAAGTGGGTATAGTATGTATACCTTGGTAGACTTAACATTCAAATCACTACATGAAAATGGATCCCTTGTCCCACAAACAAAAAATCTCATAAACCAATTTAGTGTCTAACTTAAATATAAACTTAAAATTAGATAGAATACTAAATACAAAAAGTGGCCAAAAATCCTACATCATTGACAAAACCTTGCCGAGAATCCTATTGGAATCACTCCTATTATCTAACGCGAAAAAGCTTTGCATAAACGCATGACAGATCCTTGTAAAACAAGCACATACCTTTTCCTGCACAGCAAGTCCATGGCTCACTGCTTGGCGTGTAGCTTTGTTTTTGAAAATAGCAAATGTGGAAATTCCCGCCTCATCACTAGCTTCCACACCCCATGAAAGATCCATGATCCATTGCTGCAGATCCCAAAAATATAATCGATCAATACTTTCGCACTCACACAGCGAAGACTTATTATTAATGTTTCATTCATTTACAGAAACAAACAGTTCTGCCATCTACCTCATTTGGGTTTGGTTCACAAAAAGTCAGAAAATTCAATCTCTGTTACCAAACTGATCTTGGTATTGTTCACAAAAAGAGAAAACAGAACAAAATTCAATCTCTACCATCAATCTGATTTGGGTGGTTCTTCACACACACACGTAAAAATTAATCTTTCTGACTGATCCGGATCTTGTTCACAAAAACGAGAAAACAGAGCAGGGGTCTAGTCCCAAGAGAGAGAAAACAGAGCAAAATTTAGTCACACACCAATACACAGACAAGAAAATCTAATCTCTCTCGCCAAACCGCTTTGGTTCTTTTTCAGAAATAGAGCTAGTGTCATGTCACCAACCTGACTTGGGTTTGATTTATTTGCAGGTTCCACGACAAGAGTTCCATTTCTGCTAGCCAACAGTAAATCCGGATTGGCTTGAGAGCATATCTTCAGAGTCTCTACTCGAATA
>APFE031611666.1:0-11327 GCA_000404065.3 Pinus taeda
ATGCCTGTGTTGTGTTGACCCTATGTTGTCTGGTATGGAGAAGAGGGGTGCTACAAACCAGGGTTGATGTGGGGTTGGTCGCGAGAGGCATGTGGGTTATGGAAATGAGACAAGTGATGCCATAAGGATGGAATAATCAAGATTTTGTATAGGAGTAAGGTCATACTACCATAGCCAATGCACTTGCTGGGCTACTCTGAAACTCTATTGTGGATAGGGAAATGCTAGGGATCTAGAGTAGAAAGTTGGATATGAAAAAGACAATGACCTTGCTCAAATCTCCTGGGCTGATGGGAAAGGGTTTACAATTACTATCCCTTGGCCTAAGGTTGGGCTTATCTACTTGGCCTTGGCAAGCGGACACCTACCTCACTGTGATTATGAGGTAGATTATAGAGGTGTGGTGCGAGAGACGGTTGCATGGTGCAAGAGAGGGTTGCAGGAGGCCGCCGTTATATGAGGACTAGTTCTCTCGCCATTCTGAATCTAGCTCAGATAGTAAAGGATAAGAGAGGATCAAAGTGAGGTTGATCTCACCATCAATGCAATTCAGGAAAGGAACCAAAGCCATATCATATTAAATTGTTTTGCATTAACAAATTGTGGCTGTGAACAGGTCTCAGGAATTTATGATATGGCTCAACCTGTGAAAAGTCATGAATGAGGAAGGCGTGAAGGCGTTGCGAGGTGCGTTGCGAGGTCCCCACGAATGATAAGGAGCCAAATGTTAGAGCCTTGCAGAGGCAGAAAATAGCTAGAAAACCTTATCAGCCAAGTGAGTGAGGCTACTCTGAGGGTACTGATGAAGGAATTGGGAAGTTGTTAGAAGAATGGGAAGAGGAAATCAAGTAGGGAAGTGAGACTGAGGATGATATGGAAAATATGAGGACCCTAGTCCCTGACAACAATAGAGGAAGATTTACCCAGTTCAAATAGACCTAGACCGTATACCTTTATTGATTAAAATCATGTTGGCCAAAGTTATGGAACATATATGGCTAGGTATGGTGGTTTCACTACTACGTAAGGTATGTATAGGTACAAGTAGAAAATACAATTCCAACTCCATAAGAAAGACATTAGGTTGGATAGAATTGAAGACACATTCCCTACATCCTAAAATTGTTTGAGATGCTCGGATCAAGAGTCAAAGACCCCACACATGTGGAATCGACCTACGAGGAGTAGAAGGGCTAGTCATTTTCCTTTGCTTACTTTTGTTTTATATGCAGTTAGCTTTTAATTTCCTTCATGCAAGTATATGTATAGAAAGAAATATGGAGTATGGACATGAAATAGAGACATATATAGCTTGGTTTGAGAGATTAAAATTATATTGTTTTTGGATGGCTTACAATGTAGATAGGTGGCCAAGAGACTTGGTTTCCCACTTGGGAAAGTTGAGGCCACCTACCCAATCTATGTGGTGTAAATTTTCCTATGGTTGAATAGAAAATGAAAAGGTCCTCCCAAGCTTAACAAAGAAAAATAGATTATATTTTTTATGATAATGAGAATAATTGGATTAATTGCAAAATCTATACCTTGCTCAATTGTATATATGGAGTTACATTATGATTTTCTTTCGTCTTTATTTAATCATCTATAAAATCCTCTTGAAACAAAATTATCCTCTAAAAAGGAATATAATAGATACCAAGCATAAAGGTGAATACCTTATAATAGAACTTGAAAAATACACAAAACTTGCAGTACATGTAGCCTAGTTTCATCTACAGATTACCTAACCAAAATTATTTTTCGAAGAGGAATACAACCAATACTAAGCATATATGCATTCTTGGAGGTGAATACCTTCCAATAAAGCCCCAAAATTAAACAAAACTTGCAGTAAGTACAACCTACTTCAAAATATAATGCTCAATTACAACATGTTTCTAAATATTCACTTTGACTAGCAGTGCCCCAATTTTTTTTTAATTTTGAACATAAGATTCATGATTAATCCACTAAGAGATAGAAGATGGTCTTAATTTACCATTAATCATCAACTCTCCAAACTTCAAATTGCAATCTTTGTTGGCACATTGATCTGCTTCCTAGTTATTATCCCTTACAACTCTTCTATGTGATATCTTCTCATACCTTCTTAAAATGATTTAGGAGATTATCTATAAATTTGTGTCTATTGGAAAACCTTTTGACCAAATACTGAATTTTTAAAAGGAGTTACCAATACTGTGAGAGAAAAGACCTAAAATTCTTTGGTGAGAAGAATACATTGTGTGATTATTTGTCATCTTCCCCAAGCCCCAATTGATCTCTAAGCCATAAAGGACCCCTCCCCCTCCTTTCACCCCTAAAATTAGATAAAAAATTATTAGAATGGCATATTTGAGTTATTACATCTATATAGACCTAATATTCTAAAAATACATTTCAAATAAAGGAAAATAGTGATCTACACAATTCTATTAAAAAAACAAATTTCAATTTCAATTTCAAAATTTTTTAAATTTATTCATTAAAATCAACTATTTGGTCAATTAAATCATAGGCCTGTAGTCTATATGTTACATGTTTTAGAGATTTTTCTGGCCTATTTTCTAGCAACATGTTTTAGATGTTTTTCTAGCCTATTTTCTAGCATAATTTGTCAAGGATTTGTTGGAATCAAAAGTTAGAGTTGTGAACTCTCTACTATCCAAGTGCTTTGGGCTTTTTAAGGGTGTTGAATCCATATAATCAATAAAAAAATTCCATGTAAAGAACAGAAATCAAGATTTTACAAAAAAACAAAGGCCAAAAACTACAAAACTTCTAATAGTTTGATGACCCCAAATCATAACACATTATTTTGTAACATATTTGAGATCCGTGTTCTACTTTAAAAGCTCTACTCTAAACTAAAAATAAATTAAAAGATGCATCTCCTTAATTAGTTTACAACTAAATTTAATATCCTTTTTAAATAGATTGAAAGTGATAAATGTTGTGACTTTTAATAAAAATAATTATTTTAGATTAAGATAATTCACTTTAGTTCACTAGGAACCCAAAAGTGAGTAAATAAGTGTATTTTTTGAATTTAGACTTGTGTGATGCATAATAATTATAACAACATTTTTAGGTAAAATTCACATCAGAGATAATCTAGTCAACTTGTTTCAAACCAACCAGTTGTTTCAAACCAACCAGCCAAGTGGTCTTCAGTACAAGATGAGCCACACAGGTATACTGGAAACTTGTAGAAGAAATCATTTCTTATATGCTTTTTACTAAAAAATATTGTTATTAATAAATGTATTGTTAAAATGTTTTTTACACCATAATTATAAGTTCTAAAACAATATCTTATCTACCTAATAAAAGTCTCACATATGTGCCATATATCTAAAAATTACAATAATAACTATGTAAGTAGATCCAATCTCAAGCTAATACTAAAATGGTTTTCTAATAAACTCTTACCCTGTTCCTCTCATCCAATAAAAAAGAAAGATAATTCACTTCCAATAATGGAAAATGATTTGTAACATTGTAAAACTGAATCTTTTCTAATATGCTATGTCCAAGTCAGCTTAAAGTAAGATAAACGTGTACAAAGTTGTACACAGACAACATGAATGAAATCCCACATTACATTTAACCAACTAAAAATGAATCTCACATATGTGCCATATATCTAAAAATTACAATAATAACTGTGTAAGTAGATCCAATCTCAAGCTAATACTAAAATGGTTTGCTAATGAACTAGTACCCTATTCCTCTCATCCAATAAAAAGGAAAGATAATTCACTTCCAATAATTGAAAATGATTTGAAACATTGTAAAACTAAATTTTTTATAATATGCTATGTCAGCTTCCGCTTAAAGTAAGATAAACGTGTACACAGACATCATGAATGAAATCCCAAATTACATTTAACCAACTAAAAGCTATTCATTTTAGTAAAACAATGGTAGCTTCTGTTGAATAATTGCTTACAGATTACAAATATATGCTCAAATGTAAGATGGGTGCAGGCAAAATTGGCAAAAACATGTATCATTAGGTCATAAATGTTAATAACAACAATAAAAACCCAACAACTTTCCTAGTTCAGAATAACATCCACAACCCAGAATTCCTTTGTATAAATGGAAACGATTCTTCATAATTCCACCAACAATCCTAGCTAATGCCTTCTCTCAGGGAAGGCAGCGGTCAAATCTGTGTAAAGGTGAATTGGCAAAAACATGTATCATTAGCTCATAAATGTTAATAACAACAACAACCCAACAAACTTCATGGTTCAGAATAACATCCACGACCTAGAATGCCTTTGTATAAATGGAAACGATTTTTCATAATCCCACCAACAACCATAATGCCTTCTCTCGGGGAAGGCACTGATCAAATCTCTGTAAAGATAGAGGAACATATATTAGTCATGATGATATTCAACTCCTCCCATATCTGCGGAGCCGCCACCTTAAAATAAATATGTGGACACCCCCAAGAGAACAATGAATCCAACAGCACACTGAAGTTAGGCAAATCGACCACGCCATCTGGATCGGCTCTGGACAATGTCGAAAAATGAACGTAAGCAATCGTTTGCAGAGCGTCCTTGAGCGCTGTTTCGAACATGAAGATCGGGCAAGTGGCCAAGAACTCCACCACATTAGGAAAACCATAGGCATTCTCCAACCATATCCACAAACACAGCGGCAGGAGACGCGACTCTTTTACCCAATCCGACAACATCCAGAGGGTAGCCTGGTGTTCAGAGTTTTTATTATCTCCCTTTACCATCCAGGACAAACGAGGAAGAGCTCCCACTATGCGCTAATAAACATGACTAACGTAATGAACTCTAGTGTAATCCATTGCGAACGAACTAACGTAATGAACTCTGGTGTAATCCATTGCGAACGAAGATAATATCAAGACTAGCGTTTTTGTTCGAGTTGATATATATAGGGTTTTGGTTTAAAACCCTAACCCAAAAGCTTGTATTGGGTTATTAGTAGTACAGGACAGAGGGCGGAGAAGCTGATTTTAGGTTGTGTAGCATCAAGGGATTTTGTCCATATTATAAAGGGTGATGTGTGATTTAGTCTTTCTTTAATTTTTAAGATGGAGTTTTTAACATGGAGTGGGTGACTTGTGATTTATTTTTAGTTTTTTTGGTGATGTGTGATTTGGTCTTTCTTTTTTCACGGAGCCTATATATTTTTTTAATTTAAAAAATTAAAAAGTGTGGTTGATAATTTAACTTTTTCATTTTTCACTAGTCCATACATTATTTTACATTTTTTTTAATTTAAAAAATTAAAAAGTGTGGTTGACAATTTAACTTTTTCACAAGAATGGGATGTTTTAACTAAAAGTAGAATTCTATATTTTGACCACTGTTAAATCCCTAAAAACTTCTTAGGCACCTAGAATTTTATATTTTGACAACTCTAACGAGACTAATTAGAATTGGATGTTTTATCTTAAAAATTTCTTGGGGTTAGTTAGATTATTATAATTAAAAAGAAAAATTGCACCTCGAGGAATTTGATTCCTCTTCTAAAATTTAATAGATTTAGGTTTATTTTTAAATTAATATTTAAAAATAAGTTAAATAGATCTACCACCCCATCAGGATGAGCAAGGTGGCAGGCTGGGTAATTAATGAGCGACGGTGTGTCACACAGGTCAGAGCAGACGGGTTTTAAGAAATGATTGTCACAGGCAACTCGATCGGTGAGAAGGATCTTCGATCAAGGAGAAAGGACAGCAGGGTACACGAGGACGACGATGGAGGTGTCAGTACGTTAGACACAAGACAGGGGAATGATGGCACAGAGGAATGGGACAGCAGAGTGGTAAGGGAGGTAAGATATAAGTGCATGAGGAGGGGAGGCATAAGGAAGAAAGGGTGGCGAAGCGGAACGAGGGAATCTGCATGCAAAGAAACAGGAGAGGGTGACGGTAATCAGCTGAATACAGCGAGGAGAGAGGGAAGATCAAGGAGCCGAGCAGAAAGAACATGGATACGGAGAAGGAGGCAAAGAAGCGAGGAAAGAATGGAAGCAGAAGGGAGTAGGGCGGCAGGTAGATGGATGAGAAGCGGGGCAGGAGATGGGAACCAAGGGCGAGGGGACCAGGACGCGAAAGGCAAAGGAAAAATGGAGGGGGACACAGAGCAATTCTATATACCAGTATATGAAGTTTAAGAGGGCGAGAGCGAAGACGTTGAAGCCAAATTTGAGAAGGGAGCACAGGGGAATGGTAACCGCGGCCGAAATGTGAGATTTACAGGAAACAAGACCATGAAAAGAGGATGGGAGGGAGCTGAAGGAAGGCAGGAACCGGAAGCTGAGGAAGGGAGCGGCAAGCGGAGCCGAGGGCGAGGTCGTCGAAGCAGGGGTGGCCAGAGGAGTCGAGAAGTAGCAGAGGGTAGAAGCAGGTGGGGTCGCTGCTGTCGAGAAGGTATAGTGGAAGACGGTGAGACCAGCGCGGAAGCGGGAGGAAGACACAGAAGGAGGACTATTGAGACAAGGGTTCGGACAACCGAGAGAGCCTAAAATGAAAGGACTAACCCGAAAATCAGGAGGATAATCGAGCACTGGGAGGAAGAGGCCATACGGGCACAGTCTGAGGAAGAAATGGAGGAATGGGTGCATGTCATACCGGATCCAGGACATACCCGAGGCCCAATGACACTATATAAACAGTCTCTGCACCTATATTGGATAATGAAAAGACTTATGGCTAAAGCTATGGAGCAAATAGCCTTGGAAATGGTTGAATTATCACAGGGGATCCCAAACTTGAAGAAAGAGCTCAAGAACATCCTAATTTCCCTCCTCATGCACGACAAGAGGTTGGAGGATATTCAGCAGCAGCTAGAGGCGAATGGCTTGGTGATCAAGAAGGAGAAGGAGCAGCAAGAAGATGCTGGAAATCAATGAAGAAAGGCATGTTTTTTCGAAGTATTTAGAAAGTGCAAATCTTAGTTTCCTTTAGCTATGTATAGGATCTATGATAATTTTTACTTGCAATTATATGACAATAGTAACAGTTACAAGGTTGATGTTTACAAAGCCTAGAAAGATAGTTTGAAAACCTTTTATTTTTTGTTAGCAGTTAAAAACTATAGGTGGTCAATAAACCCGGTTTCCCCTCGGGGCGGGTTGAGACCACCTTAAGATTGTAGTGATTTCAATTTTGCTAATAGAAAATGGTAACTCCCCAACTTACAAAAAAAAAAAAAAATTAAATAGATCTACACTTATTAATAGTATGAAGGGTGATGTGTGATTTTTTCAGGTCTTCAACATGAAGTTGACACCTACCTTTTTAAAATTTAAAAAATTAAAGTATTGTTGAGAGAGGGACAATTTAGACAGTAACTTTTTCACTCGAATGGGATGTTTTACCCTAAAAACCCTCTTCGACATCTAAAATTCTATAGTTTGACAGCTGTAATCAAAATTTCTAAAATTTTCAACGGGATATACATCTCACAATATAAACATTGAAAATATAATTAAATTAATTATATTTTATTTTTATTTTAAATCATTATTAGTAATATATATTATATATATATATATATATATATATATATATATATATATATATATATACTGTTACATCTAAAAAATATCGTAACAAGATTCTTAACCATCCAATTTCACCCCGATTTTTAACCTATAAAAAGACTTTGTTATAATACCATAAGTCAATATCATAGCTTACTAATACCACATGTCAACAAAAATGTAATTCATATTCATATGATAAATCTTTTTAATTAATGAATTTAATTAAAAAATTAGAAGAGCATAAATGTGTTTGGTATAAAACTCAACTTTTGATTTGTGACTACTACTAAAAATATCTATCTAATAATTATTAATAATTAAATTAAAATTTAGAAATCTTTTTTAAAACAAACACACTTATCAAGTTAATCAAAATATTTTTTTATTATTTTATAGAATTAATATAATTATATTAAGTCTTTATGGGGTCTTGGACATATGGTGATTGGGTGCTATGTTAAGGCACTCTTTTGATGTGAAATTACTTGTTAAATTCGAAGCTATGATCAAGATGATGTATTAGACATGTTAAAAATCAGAATGATATATTAAACATGTTGAAAATATAGTTCTACCAAATTTATAAAAAGAACACAATTTTTATTTATTTTATTAAATTTTTTTATTTATTAATTATACATTTAAAAAAAAATTAAATTTTAATGATATTGATATTACACAATTCATATATCTCTTATTACAACTTAAAAAAAATAGAAGTTTAAATATAATAGGAATATTTGGTATGTAACCTGATATTATCTATGGTAAAACAAAGAAATATTATATATATACCATAGAAAGAAATATTTTATATATATAACATGGTTTTATTGGGAACCATTTCTTCCCAACATAAGAGAAGCGAATACCATTGATTTTTAAATACCCTATGGTACTATTTCCTTCACATAGGAAAAACCTTAAAAAGTTTGATCTCTATTTGTTCCGAATAGAGGAAGATTACTGGAATTATATGCATGAAGTCATCCCTGATGTATCATCACCCTATTCTCTTATGTTTGTCAAGTTTATGGTTGTGTATACGTGAACAAGAAATTAATTCAATGTTTGTTAAATTTATTAATTCAATGTTTGTTAAATTTATTATTGTGTGTATGTATATGTGAACAATAAACTAGTTTTTGAAATTTATTATTTTGCGTATGTATATATAAATTAATTTTAATTTTAATTTATATATAATGAAAAATAATTTTAAAATTAACTTTTTCATAATAGTAAAATCCCCTATTTCTTTAGGCTTGTGATTTAAATTTGATTGTAAATTTTGGTTTATAACAATATATAAACTTCAATGATATCATAAAATGCATAATGATAGTGTTTCTCTATTAATATAATGATATAAGGTTTAATGGTATCATAAAATACATAATAATAGAGTTGTTTTCATTGATATAATGATTGATGAGTTGAATTGGAATTAGATATGCTATTATAGAAGTATTTGGTTTGGTATTCAAGATGC
The DNA here is from genome assembly GCA_000404065.3 of Pinus taeda. Classification (NCBI taxonomy): domain Eukaryota; kingdom Viridiplantae; phylum Streptophyta; class Pinopsida; order Pinales; family Pinaceae; genus Pinus; species Pinus taeda. The sequence continues at coordinate 9,041 of APFE031611666.1, forward strand.
ATTTATGAGAATGGTGGATATAATTTTTATTATAAAGAAAATATGTTTGGAAAAAAAGGAATAATTAATAAGGACATTGGTATTCTAATAGTATGATGAGAAAAAAAATAAGTTATATTATTAACAAAAAAAAATAATAATAGGAAAACTTATGAAAAACCAAAAATTTATCACTGGATTTTTTTAACTAAAAGCAAAAATTTGAAATGAGAAAAAATTTAATGAGGAAATTAAACTCTAATAAATATTGGAAACTTATGAGTGAGAAAATACTAGAATTAAGGAGAAAGGGTGCCAATCTTTTGAGCCTGAGACTCTATTATTTACTAGGAAAAACTAGGAAAACATAGTAATTAAAACTCAAGCACGATGAGAAGAGAGAAAGCTAGAAAAGTGATCAAGTTTTCATCTAATTGAGTATACTCATTAAGGGAGAAATAAAGGTGTTGATTTGGAGGAAATCACCAAATGAGAAATCATATTTTTATTTACCACCATAGAATAATTGTTTCTAGAAACATGGGCATTGGATCATTATTTGTGATTCTCTAAAGAAAGTGTTCCCTGCACGAGACAACCAAATTCATCGCTGCAATGGTGCAACTAGTGGTGGAGGCATAGGTTGTATTCCCAAACATATAGGACACACTCACAGAGGAAGACCTCGCCACCACATGGAAGATCATCTGCAATAAGGAGTGCCTAGCTCAAGCTCAGAGCCCACTGAATGCTGTTATTCTGATGTCGATGTAGCCATGTCCCCACGTTGTTCCCCAGGCCATGTTGAGGCTCCGATCACCTTGGACTCCATAGCGTCCCAATTGAACAATCTCCATCTGAGTATGAACACTTTGAGGGAACAACGATATGATGATGGAATGAACTGGTGTCCTATTTAAACGACCTCCAACACACCCAAAATGAGCTCCTAGACTCCATAGACAGCCTTTTAAGACAGCTCCGGCACACAAACGACCACCTGTGTGATTTGGAGACTCGGGTGGAACACATTGACTACCACATGCATGAGCGAGCTGCATTCTTTGTTGCCCCACCATCACTTCCCTCCAACCCACCCCCATAATGTGTATTCCTGGAAAACTCTCTTTTTGTGCTTCTTTTGTATCGAAAATAACAACAACACGGGTTTTCTTGGCCTCTTCACAGGCTTAATATTGCTCATAGCATGACTCATGTCAGCTCTCAAGCCTGATACTCAGCCTTCCACGGCAACAATGATTTATATTGATGACCTAGTAATGATGTATTTTGTTCTTGAAGTTATGATAATACAATGCAGTTTTTTTTACCCACAAAAAATAAAAATAAAAATAAAAACTAGTCTAGATCCCCCTTAACTCGGGGTCTACAAGGAACATATAGAGATCAAATCTCTTTTCACTCTAAACCTAGTTTTCACTTCAAAATATTTTCACTCTCTACCATGGATCTAGGCTAGTAATATATATATATATATATATATATTCACACAAGAATATCAATGAAAAACCATCACTTGTGAAAAAATTACCAATACTAAATTGATTATTTATCCTTAATTTTATTTTAATTATTAATTCTATTTATTTATTCATTAAAAAGAAGTACATTTATAGCAAAATGCAGGTAGTCTCACCCCAACTAGGTGTGTTGATTACTGCTAGCAGCATATGACTAAGAAACAAAAGTACAACTAGAGACATAGTCCATAAATTAGGAGGCCAAAAGCACCAGAGTACACATAAAACAAGTAAAACACCTATAACCATGCTTAGTTATTAGAGGTAATGGATGTAAGATTATTCGGAGCAATCCATCGAGGAGGAGGAGGACGGAAAGAACATTGTATGTGCTCCTCGAAGTAAGCCATCCATGACTTCATATTCTCCACCTTGTCAAATAGTAAATTTTGACCACACCACACCACAATGACCCTCTCTCAAACATGACATTGAAAATAATGAAGCTTGTTAAGCGTAGTGATCAACACTTCATTTTATTCATGTCAAGCCTTCTCAAACTTTTCCAGGAGGTCTAATACAGGTTGAACCAGATCCCGACAACTTACAGAACAAAATTATATACCCACAGTCACCCCAAGCCCAAGTCGTCGCATCTTACCCCGCTTGTTAGTGTTGCCTCTACACGTCACTCTACCCATCTTCATTGTCCCCAATGTTCATGCACCTCAACCTGCCTGCTAGCCACCTCGATCGCCACAAGGCCCTAAAATCACTTGGCCTAATATGCCATCAGTTCTACCTCCCCGAACAAAGCATGAAGGCTC
>APFE031611672.1:0-36127 GCA_000404065.3 Pinus taeda
ATAATTACGATGGAAATGTTGACCATATAGACTAGCACATATGGAATACAAGCTGAAAAAAGTCCATTGTTATACATCTTGTAGGTGAAAAAATAATTGACAAATCACATTATTTCATGCTCAGAACAACAAAATTCTAGGAGGTCAGACAAGTCAATGTTTATTTGAGACGAGACCCCAGGAAAGCCAAGTTGTAAAACCATCAATTGAAAGATCAGCGACAGGGAATAATCTTGGTTTTTCTCCCCCACTTTGCCAAAACCACTAGAGGGGAGTCCCAGAAGGTGGTTTATGGTTTTCTTAAAATAGCCAGTGGTTTCTTGATGGGCGTGTGATGACCACCTAGGGCTTGCATCGCTTCCATGATGGCCTCAATAATGTTAGTATGTGTTAATTACAAAAATTAAAAATGCCTCTGTTTGTTTTGTCAAAAGGGTCACACAACATTAATGTTGATCAAAAACGTCATAATAAAGTCATGGGCTCACTTTATAAAAAAACTTTATAAAAGGGGTGGGATTTAGTTTAGTTTAATGGTAAACTTTAAATATTATATATTTTTATATATAATATTTTATTGTAGATATTTATCAAATCACAATTTTATAACCATTTCAATGAGTCAGTGTATAACTGATTGGACAATAAAACTATGGGAGAGGATAAAAGTCCAAAACAATGACTTTGTAGGGGTTTGGATTCTCGAAATCATGAAGAATATGTAATGGGAAAATATCTCACAGACTCAGTAATAAAAAGCCAGTTTGATTCCAAGATTCGGGAAACATTACAGTATGTTTTATTTCTTGTCCTCTTGTATTTAAAGTTTCATGTTTTATTTTTCTTCTACTAGTTAAGTGTACGATGCAGTAGGGATTGTTTAAATTTAAAACTATGAATTTACCCATTGGTACTAAGGTTTTTAAATTTAGATCCCTTAACAAGTGCTCCGGTTTTTCAGAATTCCTCCTTAACTTCTTTCCCTTTTCATCATTCATTTTTCAAAATTTATGCCCATATTCTTAATTGCATGAGCTATATAAAAATAAATAAATAAATAAATAAATAAATTCTCTCTTCATCTTTCTTGCAACCCATTTTAAATATAAACTTTGAAATTCTCAATGGTTTGGCCATTCCATTTTTGATTGCTAGATTTTTGAATTAGACCAGTTATTACAACTCTCATGCTCTCACTCTTTGGCTATTTATTTAAAATTTTAAGTAATTTTGTGGATGTCATGCGAACTAGTTCAGTCCCAGTCAGGAATTGTCTCCAGGGAGACAACACATCGTATACATGTTATTCATGTTGTTTTAATGCTATGTTATTAATGATATTCATGCTAACCTGATCTTGTAGGAAGGATTTTGGATGTTTGTGTTTGGTTCCATATGTGTAGGAAATTGGAGACTAAGAGTTGAGGTATACCCTAAGCTAGTTGCATTAACAAACTATTGGATTCTCATTTGAGAGGTGTGATCTTTCATCCCCCCTATTTCATTTATTTTAGGGTTTGAACGATATAGAGATTGGCTTGGAATGTCATTGTACACTTATCACATAGATATTGCACATGTATGTCTAGTCATCCATGAGAAAGGATGATGGAGTGAAAACTCTCTATGGTTGGGTAATTCTAACTACAACACCTCGTATAGACATCAATGCTAACACATTGTATACTTCTCATTTTGATTCAAATGCATTGATCTATTTATGCATCCAAATCTTCTCCCCCAGCCATGAACTATTCCAATGTATTCTACTTTGAACCAATTATTCTTCCCCTAGCATTGACAATAATGACAAGACATTCTCCAACAATCTCCCCCTTCATCATTGATCTCAACCATCTACATTTAATATGTGTCGATGATTTTTAAAGTTCATAATTTTTTTCATATATCTTTACTTAAGAAATATATACATGATAACCCTCACTCAATTCATTGAAAAATGCTACAAGTGCAACCTGAAGGAGACTTTTCAAAAGAGCCTCTTTGTATCCTAGACCTAAAATAGATCTCGCTGCGGAATTGAGCCATCATTTGGGTTAAGGTGAAACGGAAGTATTTTACTCTCAAAGAGGCTACATGGGAGGAAGATGAAATGCAGAAGAATTACCGAGCATTATTCCAGTGGGAAATAACTAAGAAATAAACATCGGGTATAGTGAGAATTAAAGGGGGGGGGGTGGTGAACGTAATACCCCTCTCTTGTAGTAGTGTTGTTTTCTTTGATCTATGTTAGTGTGATTGGAAGAAAATTCATAGAGTACATTGAAATTCTTATGTAAATATATAATTTTATTAGCAAGTAAATAATTGGATTGAAAGCACTTGGGAATGAGACAGTTGAGTACGTGATTCTTACCAAAGAAAATAAAACCAAAAATATCATTAGTAAATGAGATTGAGATAACTCTTCCATGACAAAGATTCTACATAAGATTTAATGGATAGGAGAGAAAATCCATTAAATCACCTAGTTGGGGAAAGATGCTAAGCATGGATAATAATAAAACGTCGCGGGAAAAGAAAGCAGGCTTTAAAGGAAAACCTTATGCTAGTGGACTTAAGAACCACAAAAGTGGGATGCCACTGAAGGAAAATTTGATTGTGGAATGAAAAGTATAAACCCTCTATTAACAGGAATACGGGTTGTTGATATATTTGGCAAGTACTCTCAGATCAGGGAGAACTGGAGATACAATTCATGGTTGGGTGGCTAGTGTGCTCATCAAGTGTAATTTTTGCAATGATTTTGGCTAAGAAATTTGTGCATAATTATCTATGTGAATAACTCAATAAATATTTTGATGCATCTTGTTATATATTTAAATATATAGTCTATTTTAAGGATTGGTATAGAAAATGATATATGCTCACCCTGTAAATATTCTAATAAATATCCAATGCTATGATAGATAACATGATGTTAATCTTGTAAAATATTTTGATAAATATATCATGTTGTGATAAATAATGTGCTGAGGAATGATATAACTCTGATAATCAGTAGAAATTAATATATAAATCCATGAAGGATTATTTTTGGTGAAGTTATGTTAACCAACTCCAAAGAGCTGTAAATTCCATGCAAAGTATGATTATCTTCTCAATTTTTGTATTCAATTACTTTCAACACTTCTTTAAATATATTTTTGGGATGCTAATTCTATGCAAAGTGAGAAAACTAGCTCATAGGCTTATTAATTAATGAGAAATCACAATGTGTTCAAGATAGAAGGGAAGGAAATTTAACTAGTTCCTCTGTGTAAAACTGTGAATTCTTAAGAAAAAAATTAGCGAGCAATCCTAAGAACAACATAGAAGAATGTATAAACTCTAGTTTTAAGAATGAATTATTATAATTAAGTAAGTAACATAAAAGGAAGCAAAAGTTATAGCATTATCAGCATCTATAAAAATGATTGATCTCTAAAATATGCATATACGAAAGATAAAATGAAACTTAAGATTTATAGGAAACATTTGAGTGATCATATTATCAAAGAAAAAAATATTGATATAGAGAAAATCGAGGAATAGTACCAGCTGAAAATCTTCATACTAATGGAGTAAGGTAGTGGCTTTTGATAAGAGACATAAATCACACCAAAAAAATGTCATAAAATTTTGTGCAGGGGAAATTAGATGATCCCATGTGACAAATTCTCAAATTGAAATAATAAAAGTATTAAGAAGGATATGGAACTTGAAATTATAATAACCATAGATAATTTTGCCAATTTTTTACTTGAGTAACTATTGGTAATAGGTAAATTACAATTGTGAACCCGTGAACTACTAGCAGTAAAGCGAGATGTGCAAAATGTAATTTTAGACAAAGTAGTATTAAACTATTTTCCTTATTTTATATCACATACAATACTCATGTAAGTAATTTAATTTCGAGTAAATATACATCAGACAAACTATAATCATGGACAACCTATGACAATATTCACTCTAACCAAACTAGTAAATAAAAAAATAGAGTACCATGAGAAGTATGGTACATGGAATTGATACAAACAACAGAGATCTTTAGAGTTCCCATTTTATTTAAAACGAAAACACTAAGATTTAATATATAATCATATGTGACCTCCCTTTTAAGGAGCAATGGCAAACGATGAAAAAGATATGTGTTTTAGCACAAAAGTAAAGCTCTGTAAGTACTCGACCCACTTGGCATGCTTATGGTTCAATTTGTGCTGCTGTGTTACATATTGTAATGCTGAATTATCAGAGAACAAGACGAACTCGTTGCCTAGTAGGTAGTGTCTCCAATGTTTTAAAGCTTGGACTACTGCATAGAACTCTTTATCATATGATGAATACTTCTACCGACTCTCATTTAGTTTTTCACTAAAAAACGCAACGAACCTGAAAAGGTTTACTAAAATCGGGCAGTCTCAAGATCGGCCTCTCCATTATTTTCCGCTTCAGAAGTTGGAAACTCTCTTCCGCCGCCTTGGTCCAACAAAAAGGTTGGCTGGCCTTTTTGATGGTCTCTAGCATTGGTGCGCAGATCTCACTGAAATTCTTAATAAATTTTCCATAAAAACTTGCTAAACCGTGAAAGCTATGTACCTCAAACAAACTTTTAGGTGACGGCCAACTCATAATTGCTGAAATCTTTTCTGGGTCCATCTTTAACTCGTTCTCCGCAACTACAAATCCCAGATATATCAGCTCCTTCTACAAGAAAGTGCACTTCTTCAAATTTATCAGCAGCTTGTTCTGCTGTAGCTTTTCGAATACCCTTCGAATATGCTGAAGGTGTTCTCCTTTCGTCCTGCTGAAAATTAAAATATCGTCCAGATAGACTATCACAAATTTTCCGATAAATTCCTTCAAAATTTCATTCATCCATCTCATGAAAGTACTCGGAGCGTTACTCAATCCAAATGGCATGACCAACCATTCGTACAGTCCTTCGTTGGTCTTGAAGGTTGTTTTCCATTCGTCTCCCTCTCTAATCCTGATCTGATGGTATCCACTCTTCAAATCTATTTTCGTAAAATAAGCTGCCCCACTAGGACAGTCCATCATGTCGTCCATTCGAGGCAAAGGAAACCTGTATCAAATTGTGATTTTGTTTATAGCCCGCGAATCGGTACACATTTGCCATTCTCCACCTTTCTTGGGTGCTAGTACTGTTGGTACTGCACAGGGGCTCAGGCTTTCTCTGATTAGTCCCTTATCCAACAACTCCTATACTTGTTTGTGTAATTCTTCATTGTCCTTTAGACTCATCCTGTACGCTGCCTTATTTGGCAAGCTTGATCCTGGTATAAAATCAATGTGATGGCTGATACTCCTTTTAGGAGGCAACTTATCACGTAACTCATCAGCCGCAATTTCTTGGAATTCTTCCAATAGCTCATGTATTTCCTTAGGTAGTTCTGATTTTTCCAAGTTTAGTAACACTGGTTTCGTCCTCCTCACAACTGCAAAATTAACTTCATTTTCCTCTACCTGTTTCACAAACTGTTTTCCTCCAATTAACAGTGCCTTTGTTCTGCTTGATTCTTTTGTTTCTTCTTCTTTGATGGGTACAAGTGTGTGTTTAACCCCATCCTTCATAGATTTATAGCAATTGGTCTTCCCATCGTGCGTCACCTTCCGATCATACTGCCATGGTCTTCCAATCAGTATATGGCACACGTCCATTAGCATAATATCACAGACCACCGTGTCATGATACTTGCCAATGTGAAACTCTACCTCGCATTGTTCATCAACTAACACCTGGTGGCCTTTCTGTAGCCACGACACTTTGTAAGGTGTGGGGTGCTTCAGCCTTTTCAACCCCAGTTTTTCCACCATCTCAGTGGCAACCAAGTTATCCGTACTCCCACTGTCTATTATCACTTTACAGCATTTTCCATGCGATTTACAGACTGTCCGAAATAGTGCTTTTCGTTGTGTTGGTCTAGCCACCTCCTTGGTTGGTTTTAGCAGCACTTTATTTAAAATAAACACTTCTCCCATTTCTGCCATGTCTTCCACCTCCCGTGGTTGTGCTTCAGCTTCTTCAAGCTATATCATAAATGTTCCCATCTGACCTGTCTGTTCAACTTCTGGACATTCAAAGCATCGATGCCCCCATTTATGGCACCTGTAGCACTGGACACTAGTCCCTCTTCCGCGGCCATTCATCGTCCTCGCTGATATGGCCGACCTCCTCTGGTGCTGTCTCCTTTCTCTACTGTCCCTGAAGTTTTAGAACTGCTGCCTTCTTCGCTATTCGCAGCGGTCCTTCCTCTATCGTAGGACTGTCCCCGTCCTCTACAATTCCCTCTCCCTCTCATGTTATTCTGTTTCCGATTGATTTTCTCTTCAGCCTTCACAGCAATCTGAAAGGCTTCTTCAATACTTCGGGGAGAAAGAATACTGATTTCATCCGGAATTTCCATCCTCAAGCCATTTACATACCTCGTTGTTTTTTCTGCAGTTTCATCCGTATAACCAGCACGTAGATTTACCCGGTAAAAATCTTCTGTATAGTCTTTGACATTCATACCCTTCTGTCTCAAATTCTGTACTCGACGACATAGTTCAACCTGGTAATCTTTCGACAGAAATCTGCCTTTCAATTTTGCCACCATTCTTGACCATTTTTGTATGGGCAATTTGTTCAACCTTTTTCTGTCTGCTTGGACATTGTCCCACCACAAGAGGGCATGTCCCTTTAACTTAGTAGTAGCGAACTTGACTCTTTTATCCTCCCTGACTTCCTCATTTTCGAAATATTTATCTAGTTCGCTTATCCAGTCCAATAGGACATCTACAGACAGACTGCCATCGTAATTAGAAATCTCCATTTTGGGTTTGCTGCTGGCCAATAAAATCGAACGCAGCAGTCTCAATTTTGGAGCTTCTTCATCTGACCCATCAGTAGCATTTACCGCTTCTTCCTCACTGTCATCTCCCAGTTCTGGGTCTCTTTGCCTACCCGCTTCCACTGCTTCCAAACGAGCTGTAAGAACTCTAACCTGCTCTCTCAATCCTTCATCTGCTCCTCGGCGTCCACCTCTCCCACATCCTCGTCTTCGTGCTTGCAACTCTGCCATCTTCCTCTATATATATAAAAAAAAACTGCTCTGATACCACTTGATGGGGCCAGCCCACGTGGTCCCACGCTATCCCAACTTACGTGGACCTACACTATTAAACTAGCTCGGATATATGGTAATTGCAAATTTTTTTTTTTTTTAATTAACAATCAAACCATGGTACCTGGTATTGTTTCTCCGTAGGACACCTGCCCTCCTCGAATTTGACAAACCCTAATTCACTTTTTACTGCCCAGTTCGTGCCTCTACCGTCATTCTTACCTTCGTTACTTGGTCTCTACGAGCTTTGTATGGTTTTGGCTCCGCCTCTGGGTTGTATTTGTCTATGGTGAAACCTTGTTGAGTTTCCGCCGGTCCTGTGGTGAAATAATGCTGCTTAGCTATGCCTGGTCATTACTGTGAGACTGTATATTCGACTCCAGGTTGTGTTGGTGAGTTACTGTGACTCCGTCATGCATTCGGTTCGTTTTGATGACTGTAAGAACATTTCTGGGTTTGCTCTTGTGAATACTGTCGGTTCTGGTCTTCTTAGCAAATTTGTGGTGAATTCCTGTAATGTATAATGTCTGGTCCACATAGTTCGATGGACTTTCATCTTGGTTCTTCTCTGGCGCTCGGCTCTGTAGACAAGGTATGTCTCCGTTTCATGCTATCATTCTTTTTCCTCCGTTTGTGTTGGAACTTACGTTTCGCAGCCCCTCTGTGGACAGGGTCTCTGTTTCAGGTTCTGTAGGCCTTTGGTTCTGGCTCACTGTAAGGTATGGTTACTTCACCTTAACAATACTCAGGGTCTTATATTTACAGCATCATCGTTTCATTTTCTTGTGCAGGGGTTCTGGCTGGTTAGAAACCCTAACCCTCCACCTTATGTTTCGCTTGCAGGTGTGGCCAGTTCCCGTGTATTCACAAGGGCTTCTATCGATTCCACCCGAGTAGCTCTGCTCTCTTTTTGTTTTCTTGCAATGATTCTTGGTCTTAGTCGCGTTTGCAGTCGCTTGTTGTGTGAACTGTTGGTTTATCTGTTGAGTCTGGGTGTATTGGGTTTACTCAAACCCTTAGCAGTAACGTAGGAGGGTTTTTATGGGTCGTTTATAACTTGGTTCGGTGAACCCTCGATGTACAGTCTATGTAATTTTTTTATGTAGAAAATGCAATGTAATATACAGCGATATATAAACTTGTTTACAGCTAGTTCTGGTGGCTTACCCGGTTGTTGTTGCGGTCTAGTTTGTCCCTCTGTGTTTGCTGGTTCTTTCCGCCTTGTGCTCTCTTTTGTCTCGGCCAGTTAATAGATTCTTGGATACTGTAAAAACACTGTTATTATATTTAACTGAAATGAAATGATTATACAGCACTGTACATGTGGATTTTTGTTACTGAGGACATATGTATATTTGAACAGTTTGTTTGCTCGTGCACTCAATTAGATGAAGGAAAAAAATGTATATCTATTATTCTCATGCAAATGCTCCGCTGCTGAACCCCTCTGGGTTATCTCGCTTGTCTTTTTATACAATATTTTTGGGCAGTTTGATAACTGCTGGTAGTTATTCTATTACAGTTTATTTTGCAGTTACTGTAGGCATGATTTTCTTGACTATCAATTTGTTTACTTTGTCTGCCTTTCTACCATAGGAGTTCATTGTTTACATCACCTATTGACACTAATCTACTCTTAACGTGTCTAACTAAGACCTGTTACAATATTTTAAATAAAATGAACAGAAATTTAAAATAACAGAAGTTAATACTGTAGTTGACCATGAAAAAAAAAAAAAACATAGGAACTTGACAGGCTTGTTGTCCGTTCAATGAACTGTTTATCATTCCCAATCTTCTTCAGAAACTCTGTTCTCCCTCTCTCGGTCTTCACCCTGTTGATCAGATGCTCCTGCATCATTAACTAATGATAATTCCCCTCATTCTTAAAAATAAATCCATTTAACATTTCGAAAAATATATTAGTCTCAACTAGCACCCAACATTTAAGAAAAAAGTAAATGAAAAATATGAGTTACCACACCTTGATGCTTGGAGTGGAAAATGAATTATTTCCCTACAATTGTTACTCAAGTGTAAACAAAAATAAACAAAAATTATCATAATAGCTACTATCTATGGGCTCAAAAATGTTGGTCAAACTACATGCCCACTATAAAGAATAATAAACGAAACACATTTTCCATGAGGCTCAAAGTAGAATATGAATAATGAAATATCTATAGATTAATGGCCGAGTATATTTTACCAATCTATGAACCTCAATCTAATTTCTAAAAGAAAGCAGTTATTAAAAGGCAACAAGTGTCTTTTTCCATGTACAAACTAAGTGAGAACATCGTTATTAAATTTTAATATTTCTAATATTGCACCTTTTTATGTGATTTATAATAATAAAATATTTAATTAAAATCACCACAACTTATTTCCATGTGCATGAGAATCCATAGAATTTTCGAAGAAGGTTAGCACTTAGAATAAAAATAAAAATCTCTAAAGTAGACCACAAAGTCACAACCATAGATATCTAGACAAAACAAGGTAGAATGAGCTTAATACACTTAGTTGCATGCCACATATTTTTGCATGACGATTGTGAATGAGTAAGAAACTTACTTGGCACGTAAAGAAACATAAAGATGGTGGAACAAACCCTTGAGATACAACGAAACTTCCACTTGTTCGTCATAGTTTTCAATATTATCCTTTCAACTTTATTTAGTGTATTCCTTACAACGTGGACATCCATCATAAATAATTGGCAGAAACCACTCAAGAACAAGTTCCATCATCATGGGGTCGTTGCCTGCCAATATCTATTGACACAGTTGAAGACGAACAATGCAAGAACACCATCCTTCTATTGTTCCTCCATTATATATTTTACCAGCAAATCCTTATGTTGAATTGTTGTTCTTCGTTACTTGGAGCATCTGAACCAAGTTGTAGGAATATATATTCCTTTAGAATTGTCCTTTGCCCTTGTACCCCACCCATAAAATAATGGTAGATTACACCATGAAATAACTCTTGTTGTGGAATTTTGGTACCACCAATCTGTTACCAGGTGAAAACAAAAGAATAAAAATGGATTGCACTCTACCCTTTGCTTTCGAGCCATGACTTCACAACGCAGATGAAAAAATAATCTTATTTCATAAAATGCCTCTTTATTTTGTTTGATTCAACAGGGAAAGTAAATGAATGCAACTAGCTACAAAATAATTCATAACCGATTCTCAACATCAACCATTGTTTGAAATTAATTTTATTTAATTTGTTAATTTAGCTCTCTTCCCAAATGAATTATAAATAAATTTAACTTCAAATATGAAATTCGCAAGTAAAAATTTCATTTTTTATTATGTCTTGTGATTTGTAGTGGCGTTAGGGATATACATATTCCCCCCATTAAAGATAATTCCATCCTTGGTGTTCATCTCTAATTTATACTCATTAGAACAATGAAAAGTGTATCCTTCCACTTCCAATGAAGGATTTTGTCTCCAAGAAATACCATTAAATACAACAATAATATCTTTATCTATAATCATAAGCATTTACATCTTTAAAAAATATTCAATCTTTATGTTCAATAATTTATCCATTGCTCAATTTTATAACAAGCAAAAACAATGTTTATATACCAACGTACTGTTACTTTCCAATTACTCTTGGAAATCATGGTCACTTTATGCATTAAGTTTAATTAAATGTGGTTTATCAACTATGATAAGAACTCTAAGCATGTTTTAATTTCCCAACAACAAGCACCTAGGATTATTTCACAACCTCCATTGCATGCACCCAATTGGGTATGACCCACAAATGCAATTAGTATCTCTTAATCATAATCACATTACTTTTAATCATAGTTTTTCAATCAAATGAAGTGCTTTAGCTATTAATAATTTATGCAATGTCAAGTGATATTTTAATCACAATACTTCTATAAGTACTTAGAGAGCACCTACCTCTCCAATCATCGAAATGATCAAAGTAGTCATAGTTGCACCAAGTGCATATGGTCTTAGCCCCTCCTAAAGACATCCACAATACTAGTAATACAATAGAGGGGCTACACATCCAATAATTCCTCCCATAGCTCTAGGATCCTTTCCTCTATGGATGTATAGGAAATTCTTTTACAATCATACAAAATGTTTAATCATCACTTACCTGGTTTGCCACGAAAACCATACTGGGGAAAATAATTCTCCTCCCAATAATTGGAAACTTGTTTCCACAACTAGAATGAGCCAATTTAACATCCAATATGATTCCGCAATAGTGATCAAACTTGGTCTAAAACAAAATTACACTTTTCCGCATCTATCATATTCCTCTAAAAGTTTCTTGTGTTGAAGAATTTAAAGCTCAAAAACTCACTCTTTTGGGCCTTCTCCAATAGGCTCCAAAACTAGCAAGGTCACCTGAAGCTTTTGCCCTCTCCCCATCTTGGACAAACTTTTTCCCTTATTAAGATCATCTATCTCTAGGGAGAGGAAATGTGGGCAAGAAATTACCTCTGTTGATGGCCTTGCTTGGGCATTTCCCTACTATCCTATAAATGTCTAGGATGCAAAACTCTATTTTAGCACATTTTCCCACTGTAATTTACATAACTGACCATATGCACATTAACATTAAGGTATAAGGAACATTGACGTAAATCATGTATTCATATTTGACCCTTAACATGGGCCCCATAGTCTATAAATTTAAATTTGACAAGAAATCATAACCGAAATCCCATGTCATATACGTGGTATTCATTTCAAAATTACTATATTTCTCTATGTATAATCTTTCATTTCATTATTTTAGACATTATTCTTAACATTTATGGCTCTAAATCACGTTGCAACATGTTACCTTTCACTTTGCTTCATTATGCATCCCTTCCTTAATCTCACTAGCAACATTAGTTACAACTACTTTTAATAAAGCCAAACCTTTTACAAAATATATTATCAATTCTTCTTTTCACATGCATGAATGTTCCTAATATTTCAAAAATGTATAAAGCTATTGGTCTTATTAAACCATAAACCATTTACATGAATTAAAAGTAAACATAAAAAATAAGGATACATGTTCTAGATGCTACATATAAGGAACTTTAAAACAAAGTTTCCATGAAGTTGTTTTCCAAGCAACAATTAAGGGAAAAGAACCTTCTATAGTATATAACGAGTCTAATCCCATTGACATTCACCATAGTTCCAATTTATGAAAAATGGAATTTCATTTCATGTCTATATATATAATGACTACTCATTACGCAAAATTACTAAAATGAAGTCAATCACATGGAATTTTGCTGGTTAAACAAATTAGCGATGCTAATCCTAATACCCCTCTATTTCGTACATTTAATGTTGACTATTCAAGGCATGAACATATTGTTGGATTTAATGGCTATGGAAGCCATGTGTAAAATTTTTTGATGATGTAATCAATTTGATTATTAATAAAATAAATAAAATGTTAGAAAAAATCTCAGGAAAAGAACAATAAAGTTGAAATATTTCTTTCCAACTTTGGAAAATCTATGGTTAAGACCACATACTTGACCTTCCAAAAAACCTCCTAAAAATGCCTAGATGAAATTAATAAAAAGCATATTGATTTAACATGATGGGATAAAAGGATTATGTTAAATCAATTTGTCGGAGAAATATACTAAGTAGGGTTGAATAAAGAGTTGCGGGAGAAAAATGCAAGGTTTCAATAAAAAGAAAGAATTATCTTTCGGGAAAGAAAAAAAAGGCCTAGGAAAAAAGGTTTGTAGACCTTAAAGCAGGATGTTGCTAAAAATATGCTCGGAAGAAATGTATAAAATACACCACATATGAATCAAAGATGTTGTTGATTCTTATGGAAAGTAGATCTTAGGTCTCAGGAAACTAGAAAAGGATGTTCATGGTCAGGAGGAACATGTTTATTTCCCGAGTGGTTTTCCAAGTTGTAGTTACAATTAGATTCTTTATTATGTACATTATCAATGTCATATATTGTGTAGGTTATATATCATTAACTAAAATGCATGTTATATCGACATTTATTTAACCTGTCCTTTT
This sequence comes from Pinus taeda, assembly GCA_000404065.3. NCBI lineage: Eukaryota > Viridiplantae > Streptophyta > Pinopsida > Pinales > Pinaceae > Pinus > Pinus taeda. Next base: position 13,175 of record APFE031611672.1, read on the forward strand.
TAGTATAGTAATTCTAGCTTTTGTTAAAGAAAAAAAATATGTGTACCCCTATATTTAATTATAGTAAAAGGATCCTATAATCAGATTGTAGGATATGAAAATTAGTATTTCTTAGAGAAATTTATAAAAGTCGAGACAAGTGAAAATTTCCTATTGAGTTATATCATGCTAAATGTAATTAAGGTGAACTGAGTATATTCATATTGATATAAGTGATATGGAGTTAGTCTTATCTCTAATAATGTTCTCTTATAGAATAATGGAGACAAATTCCTTATATGATTGTAACTCGACCTCAACAACATCCTTTTTCCTCCAGTTCGATTTATGTTATCACAATGTTTAGAATACCGTTATTCACATATAACAAAGGTACAATACCTTGGATTTCTGTTTGATGGTGTTTTCTAGTCCATCTAGTAGATATAGTATTGCTTACAAATCTTAAAGGAATCACTTTGGATTATGAGCTCTACCATGAGAGAAGAGGCAACACAAACCCAATTTTCAATAACCATTTATTTAATTGTATATCAACATAATGAGATGAGGTTCATCTATATATAAAATCTCCCAAAATATAGAGCTAAATAAGTATCTTGTATATGTTAATAAGTTGTGTTGCCCTTATTTGATAAAATCAAAGCGTTCTAGTTAACCATGTGACATTTTGAAGGTTACATTATATGAGAGAGACGAAAATGTGTGGTAGTGAGTGCATTACTGTACTAAGCATGTAGGTATATGCAAAGGGTCACTAGCCAATTTAACTGTCATAGGTCATGGAGTCATAGCTCCTAGGAAAATATTAAAGTAGGCTCGAAAGTGACCCTTTAAAATTGCATCTCCTTGATATGGATAAGAGTGATAAATATACGAATCTGATGTTTAATAATTTAAACAAAATTATAAATATTAAAAATTACCAAGGCTACGACCATAAATTAATGCAAACGTAAATCTCTCACTTTATATCAAATCATTAAGATATAACAAGCCATTTAGTCAATCGTGATAGGCCAAGAGTCATGTGGGAAATCAAAGCAATCATAACAATATGTCAAAGGATTTTGTCTCGAAGCCAACCTTAACTGATTTAATATCACTATCAAAATATTAATAAATTTACAGAAGGAACCACTGAGCTCAACCATAGGATGAGTATCTAGGGGTCAACACCTAGTTGAATCCATGCAACCCAACATCATATAGTTGAACAGGAAGGAATCTCCAAACAAGATACTAACAACAACGATTTATATTAGTTAATGAGGCATCAAATTTTGCATTCATAATTCTAATCACTCAACCAAGAATAAAGTGAACAAACAAATAGAAGATTGTGAAGAGGGAAAACCAAGAGTGGCATAATAAAGGTACATCTATAGTTCAAGGAAATAATGAAGTTGACTAAACAATCCCATAATAATAAACCCCATAAATTATAGAAATGAAATGAAAAATATTGATTTATATATTCTCCAATTTAAGCATGACAAGAGATCATGGATATAATTGTACAATACTTTATATTCGAAAAATAGTCATTCATTAATCATAGGAGGCCACCGGACTAAATATTGAAAACGAGGAGTCATATCTATGCCAAAAAGATGTCTACATAACCCTCATGGGGAGTTTTGTTCAAACCCAAAGAAAATTTTGTAAGGGGGTTAGACCCCAAACGCAACTCGCCGAGACTTAATAATTGACATTCGGAAGAGGAAAATTACAAGGAATGACCTGAGGCGTTGTGAGAAATAGTAAACCTCAATTTAAAATCGCTTCCTTCCCATGCTAGAACATGCCTGCAATGACATTATCTCCTAAGGTTAGAAAAAACCCATGATTACATAGAAATTTTACAAGGACTAAGCTAGGTAGCGTAAAGTATACTTGTTGCAAGTTGTACTATGTAGAACTCCATCCCTACAAATAAATAATGTAATAGTTTACAAAAGGCATAACAAAAAGAAACCCAAAAACAACAACTATAGGCTCTGTTCGAGGAAATATCAAAGTAAAATATGGAATGCCAAATAAACAATATAAAACAACTTGTATCCCATGAGCAGGCTTGGGTCATCTACGGATAAAACCCATGTAGACCCATGAAAATCACACAACATGCATGCAGTTTCAAGGGTTCTATGTTTGTTATGCAACAAACTCACAAAAAGATAGATCAATGACTTAAAAATTATCCTCTTCAAGGGGTAAACCTCCTGTACATTAGATAAATGAGAAATTGTTGGATGATACAAATGACAAGACCTCCAATATATATAGGAGTCTAAGGGGTAACAATATAATCATAGCCTACATAACAATAATAATGTAAGGCCACAACAATAACAGCTGTGGGCTTCTAAGGGCACAATAATAACAACATGGGGACTACGTGGGCACAACAATAACAATAAGGGGGTTATCCCAACAATAAAAATAAGGGTTTACACTTGTAGTATATGCACCTAATGTTCCCCTCTCCTTCAAAAAATTCATGTCCTCAATACTTGAGTAGTTCTGTAAGATTTGGTTTAAAATTCCCATCCTCCCATGTGGAATATTTAGTGGGTAAGTTCTTCAACTTGATGAGATACTTTGAAATTAATTGATTCTGTAGTTGCCAAGTTCTTATTTCCGTGACTGCTTCAGATTCCAATATGATCTTTCCTTCCTTTTCAAGTTCTAGAAATGTTGTTTGAACTGGGATATTGTCACCTATAACCTTCTTTAAGCATGAAACATGGAAACCTGGGTACACTCAAGAAGATGCAGGAAGCTCTAATTTGTATGCCATAGCACCAATATTTTGTAACACCTTGTAAGGACCAAAATACTTTGGTTATAATTTATTATCCTTCTTAGCTTGCTTGAGGGACATTTGTTTGTATGGTTGTAGCCATAAAAATACCCAGTCACCTACATTAAAAATTCTTTTGCTGCGATGTTGATTTCGTTGTTGTTTCATTTGATTATGTTCCAAGGTGAGGTTATCCTTTAAGAGTTCCAGAACTTGTTGTTGATGCCTGATTTGATATTTCGCTACTTGAACCTTATAATATTATCTTAAATATGATGTTTTGGATGGTGGATGACGTCCATAAAGGGCGATAAATGGGGTCATTTTTTCTACAGTATGGAAGGAAATGTTATACCACCATTCAGCCAGAGGTAACCACTTGACCAATTATGTTTATTTATCAGATACAAAGCAATGAAGATATCCTTCCAAATATTTGTTCACTATCTCATTTTTCCCACAAGAATGAGGATGATAAGATGATCTATGATCTAATTGAATACCCCACCAAGAAAACAATTTTGTCCAAAAATTTATAGTGGAAATGGGATCTTTGTCACTTACAATAATCTTTGGGTTTCGATGTAGCTTTTAAATTGTTTCCATAAATGTAGTAGCAAGTGTACTAGCTTTAAAGGGATTAGATAATGCACAAATTGTGCATACTTGGTAACTCTATCAACTACCACCACAATGACACTCTTTTCTTTAGAATTTGGTAATCCTACGATAAAATCTATTCAAGCCTCCTCCCAACATTGATTTGGAATTGTTAAAGGTTGTAACAAACCCAAGACCTTAATTGTCTCAAATTTATTTTGTTGGAAAACGAAGAATTCTTCCACAAACATTTGAATATCATATTTAAGCCCCCCCAATCTAATTTCTTCTTGGCCTTGTGGTAAGTTCTTAAAATTCCCTAGTGCACTCCCAAGGAAGAGGTATGCAATTCCAAAATGACATTTTGTTTGAGTTGGGAATTCTTACAAAGATATAAGTTGTCTTTGTACCATAATGAATCATTTTTCCATCTGAACGTATGAGACATATTGGGACCTTGTTGCAACTTTTGAATGAGTATCCACATTTATTCAAAATTCTTCCATTCATCCCTTGCTTCGATTATGCAATTTGGTTGTATAATAGAAATCACACAAAGAAATCATTTGACATCCTCATCATTTCTTGAGAGTGCATTTGCAACAACATTTTTCTTCCCTTTTTTGTAGATTATTTCAATGTCATAACCCAACATCTTTGTTATGAAACCAACTCACAAAAAGATAGAAAAGATAGATCAATGCCTTAAAAATTAGCCTCTTTGAGGTGTAGACCTCCTTTACATTACACAAATGAGCAATTATTGGATGTTAGAAATGAAAACACCTACTTTCTATACATAGGAGTCTAAGGGGTCATAGTATAATCAGATTCAACATAACAATAATAATGAAAGGGAACAACGATAACAATAGTGGGCTTATTTGGGGCACAATAATAACATTACGGGGACTACGTGGGCACAACGATATAATAAGTGGGTTGCACTAATAATAATAAGGGGTTACACTAGTAGTATAGGGACCTAACAAGCCCCTTTCCTTCAAAAAGTGTTGTCCTCAATGCTTGAGTAGTTCTAGATGGTTCCGTATAAACTTCTCATCCTCCCATGTGGAATATTCAGTAGGTAAGTTCTTCCACATGATGAGATACTCTGAAATTGATCGATTTCATAGTTTTCAATTTCTTGTTTCTAAGACTTCTTTAGGTTCCAATATGATTTTTCCTTCCTCTTCAAGTTCTGGTAATATTACTTGAACTGGGATCTTCTGTAACTTTTGAATGAGTGGAAACACTTCTTCATAATATTTCCATTCATCCCTGGCCTTGTTTATCTAATCTGATTGGATAATAGAAATAGCACAAAAAAATGCTTCCATGTCCTCATCATTTTCGTTCCCTTTTTTGTAGATGATTTCAAAGTCATAACCCAACATATTTGTGACCCATTTTGTTGTTCTTTTGAAGGTAATGTTTACTCTAAAAATTATTTAGGACTATCATGATCCATTTTTACCTTGAAGTATATTCCCATTAGGTAAGGTCACCATTTCGTAAGTGCATGAAGTATTGCAAACATTTCCGTCTCATAAATAGGTTGCTTGAGGGACATTTGTTTGTATAGATGTAGCCGTAAAAATACCCAATCTCCTACATCAAAAATTATTTCATTGCGATGTTGATATGCCTGTTGTTTCATTCGATTATGCACCAAAGTGGCGTTATCTTTTAAAAGTTGGAGAAATTGTTGTTGATGCTCGATGTGATATTTCACTACTTGAAACTTTTTCTTCTTGATATGTCCTTCTATCTTGAGAGTTTGAGTAGTGGTAATTTCTGCAAATGCATTACAAGATATGGTTGGATTCATTTCTTAATGCTCAATGTGATCTTTCACTTCTTGAACATTTTTCTTCTTGATATGTCCTTCTATCTTAAGAGTTTAAGGATTGGTAATTCTTACCAATGATTTACAAGATATGTTTGGATTCATTTCTTCCTTCTCTGGGGTTGGTTCCTGGTCTATATCCTTTTCTTTTGACATTTCTTAATCCTTTTCTTCCTCCACTTAACAATGTATGTAAAATAATTTCTTCTCAACACACTTATGACCTTTAGTGTATTTGCTATCACAATTGTAACAAATCCCTTTTTCTATTTTTTCTTCCAGTTTTTCTGTTGTAAGCCTTGTAGGTTATGGAAGGCTAGGAGCAAACACACATCCATATTTATAGCTATGAGTGGTAAGATTCCTTGTTTCCATAATTCCGCTTTCAATTTTTCTTGGCATCCTGAATGCCTTCTCTAATGAATCAGGTTCCCAAACACGAACCTCATGTTAAATGTTATCCTTTAGTCCCTATGAAGGAATCAATCCTTTGCTTCTCTAGAATATCATTTACCCTTATATTCAATTTTTGGATGTCCTCAATGTGCTCTTCCATTGAACCCTTCTGTTTGAGATTTATCAACTATCTAAAGGAGGTGTTTCTCTTTGTATCCTCATAATATGGTATCATTTCTTCCGTGAAAATTGACCAGGTGACAAGTGATTTATGAGAAAAAAAACTCTCTATACCATACGAACTGATTTGGTTCTAAATATAAACATGCAATATGTACATTTTGTAACAGTCGTATATCATGTAAATAAAAATATTTCTCCATCTATAGTATCCAATTTACTGGATAGCAAAACAAGCTCTGAAATTCAGTCCCACGTTGCACCACGATTTCAGCTCAAATGGGTTTTAATTTGAGAGTCTAAACCATTATAGAAATAAAATTATAGCAAAAATTCCACGTTGATCTATTTGAGATGGAACTTTGGAGTTTGTAAAAACCCTAACATCCTTAGATCATATCTCCATAAATATAGCGAGAAACATTTGGAAATATTTTCATATAATTATTTCTCCTCCAATAATTTGAGCACCCTATCAACATGTTGGACATGATCCTTCCAAGACTTGTTGTACATTAGTATATCATAAAAAATACTAAAAAAGAAATTCTAAACAAGGTTTCGAAAATGGAATTCATTAAACCTTGAAATATAGAAGGTGGATTGATAAGGACAATAGGCATGACCAAAAAATCATAATGACCCTCTTGAATTCTAAATATTGTTTTGAGAATGTCTCCAGTATTCATTCTAATTTGATGATATCCTAAATGAAAGTCAAACTTGGTGAAGTCAATTTCTCCATGGAATTCATCCAACAATTCATCAATGTCAGGAATGGGAAATTTATCTTTAACAATGAACTTGTTGAGCTCCCTACAATCTAGACACATGTGCCACAATCCATCCTTCTTATGCACCAATACTACTCAAGAAAAAATAACACTTTGAGTAGGTTTAATTATACCAACCTCTAACATTTCTGCAGCCATACATTCAATCTCACTCTTTTGTGCATAGGGATATTTGTAAGGCCTGATGTTTGGAGGAAAAGTTCATGGAATCAAATGAATAGCATGATCATGATCAATAATAGGTGGGAAGCCTGTGGGAATCTCAAATACCTTGGAATGATTGTGCAATACTTTTTAGCGATCTATAGAAATAGATGATCTCGATGTTTTAATCTCTAAGTGGAAAAATTGTGCAATTACGCCTTGTTTTTCTTTATTTATATGCATTGTCATGCCATTACATCTGATTAACTTTCCTAGTTTCCCTATGATACCCCTTAACTCAACTACCTTTCCTTCCCAAAAAGATATCAAGGAACGTTCTTGAAAATTAAAATCTATCGTACCCAAATATTGTAGCCATTGGACTCCTAGTACAACATCAGCGCCGCCCATTGGAATGGAGATAATTAGAATTTTCGATACATATTCCCCCATGGTTAGACTGAGATTATGGAATTTTCAAGAACAATTTATAGTTCCTCCATTTGCAACCATCACTTGACACTGTATTGTTGGATATAGGAAGCAATTCAATTCCTTGGCTATCTTACAACGAATAAAATTATTGTTGCTACCTGAATCAATCAACATTATCACATTTTTATTCTTGATTTATGTCCTTCTATCTTGAGAGTTTGGGGAGTAGTAATTCTTTCTAATGTAGTACAAGATATGGTCGGATTCATTTATTCTTTCTCTGGGGTTGGTTCCTGGTGTATATGCTCTTCTTTTGATGTTTCTTGTTCCTTTACTTCTTCTTCTTCATAGTCTATGTAAAATAATTTTTTCTCAGCACACTTATGACCTTTAGTTTAATTTCTATCACAACTATAACAAAGCCCTTTTTCTCTTTTTTCTTCCAATTACTATGGTGTCAACCTTGTTGGTTTTGGAAGGATAAGAGAAGCAACACTTCCATATCTATAGTTTTGAGTGGTGGACTTCTTTGTTTCCATAATTTCTCTTTCAACTTTTCTTGCCACCCTGAATTCCTTCACCAATGAATCGGGTTCCGAAAGGAAAACCTCATGTTGGATGTTATAATTTAATGTCCCTCTAAAGGCATCAATACTATGTTCCTCTGAAATATCATTTACCCTTATATTCAATTTTTGAAAGTCCTTAATGTGCTTCTCCATTGAACCCTTTTGTTTGAGATTTATCAATTGGTTAAAGAAGTTGTTGCTATTTATATCCTCATAATGTTCTACCATTTCCTCCTTAAAAATTGACTAAGCGAGAAGTGGTTTACAAGAATGAAGACATCGATGCCATACAAAAAGATTGGGTTTTAAATATAAAGTTGCAATGCATGCCTTTTGTGTGTGTTTCACATTATGGAGATCAACATATTGGTCCATTTGTAATATCCATGTTACCCGATCCTTGCCATCAAAATTCCTCATATCGATATATGCAATATGGTGGGAATTGAATCCAATGTTAGATTCTATGAAATCCTGATTAACATTTCTTTTTTTCTCATCATGAGTTTCATCTATTATGTTTTTGTCATTAGGAAGTGTTTGTTGTAGCAACTTTTTCAACCCTTCCATGTCTACTTTCAAACCATCCTTAAAACCTTCCATGTCTTATTTTAAACAATAATTCAAACCATCCATCTTAGCTTGCATTTCCTTTTTGGATACTCTTTGCGAGAGCGAAATTTGTTGCTTTTGGCATTGTAATTTTGATATATCATATTGTGTTTGTTCCTCTTCTTCATGCATCATAGTACAGATTTATGGTTGCTTACTAGGTGCTTCAATTTTCTTACTTTGAGTCATTTTGGAATAAAAAAATGATATTTATGCTTCAATATGCCACTTGAATCACTTCAACCTGATCTTTCAAACAAAACTTATGCAAATTTTAAAACAATACACAATTTTTTCTTGCTTTGTAGGAGCTCAGTATTGAATTTTTTGTATCTCTATAAATTTGGATCTTCAAGGTTTGAAATAAGGTCTTATGGTGTCCCTCTATGTATTCCTTCCAATGCCACAAGTCAGACTAAATTTTGATTCTTCAAGGTAAAGTTATGTCAAATATCCATTGATGGCGTGATTATGGACTCGTTCAGTAGAGTGAACTTTTACAGAGTTCCACGTACCACTGTTTTGAACTTCGACACTGAAAATGATACACAAGATACTACAGTTCGTTCAATTGTGGAAATGTTTTACAAAATTCAAATCCAGTGCTCGTAGAGGATGATATGATTATTTTATGAAGGCCACCTATGTGAGATAAAATTTTGCAGCATGCAAAAACCATAACTTATGTGGATCATATCTCTCAAACTATACTGAAGAAATAGCTGAAATTTTTACACGCATTTCATCAGGATTTCAGCTCTTCGTGGTAAAACTTTTAGCTTTTTAACCTTTGTAGAAAAATAGTTATAGCAAAAATTCCACAATGACCTGTTTGCAACAGCGAAACCATTGAAACCAAAGCTCTCATACCAAACGTTACGCATCCAGCTCAGAAAAGGATAGATCAATGAATAAGAAAGTATCCTCTTTGAGGGGAAAGACTCCTTTACATTACGTAAATGAAAAACTCTTGGATGATACAAATTAAAATACCTCCTTTCTATATATATATGAGTCTAAGGGGTCACAATATAATCACAGCCTACATAACAATAATAATGATAGTCGGCTTTGATGGGGCACAATAATAACAATATGGGGACTACATGGGCAAAACAAAAAAAGATGGGGCTATGCCAACAATAAAAATAAGGTGCTACACTGGTAGTATAGCGACCTACCAATGTTACTACTCGAAATAAACAAAAATAACACACTAATTATGCTAAACCCATTTTAAGTTACTTGTGCATACAACACGACAATCACACAACAACACATGCCAAAACTCTATGACAAAGAAAATGAGGAAAGAAAGAGATTAGGAAGATGAACTCCAGGGTATTCCATACCCAATTAGGGAAAAAAAAGGGGAGAAATTTTAATGAATGACCGTGGTACCTCTAAGGGAGATGGGAATAAATAAAACATCTGTGTCAAACCCAAGCCCTCCAAATGCTAGTAAATTTCATCACCTGACGGGTACCTTAGTGAAGCAAACGTAGCGTAACACTTGAAAGTAAGATAAATATCATTGATTCCACAAGCTTATTAAGAGGATGATTACAAATTTTGAGTAGAAGGACTCCAAATAAAGACCGTTCTAGTTATTCCTCTCTGTCTCCAAGCTGAAAATGCTACAGTAGAAGAGTACAACTACATAAAAGCGCCAAATGGCCATGAAAATTAGATTATAGGTGCATAAACCCTCTCACCCTCACAAAAATGTTTTATGAATAAACAAAGTGAAATGAGAGGTGAAAGAGTTAAGGTTCGAGTAGATAAACCAAAACCTTAGAATGAAATCGTGTAAATCGTTGCGATAGATGGAGCCCAATACTAATGGAATGTTTTAATCACATGGACATTTGACATGTGCTAGTCTCATATCACCAAGTGTAAACATATGAGCATAGTAAAAAACTATAGAGCACACCTTACATCCCACATGGGTGCCTGATTAGGTGAATTTACATGTTAGAAATAATGAATGGACTATAGAAACGTAGGTTGGATATAAGCTCGACTAGACCCCCAAGTAGTCATACATATTATATGCCTTAGAACTTAAGTAAGGTACAATTTAGATAAGGACATACAAAAATTACCTCATAAGGTAACAACATTTTTATCATTAGAAGTATCTATACAAAGTATACTAAAACAATGAGTATATCTACATCAAGGATATACATATGGAGTGAGATCGCTAATTGATTACCAAATTTCATAGTGTGAATTTTAAGATAGAATGTTATGTTCTAAACTCAAATGTATGTGTTATTATTAGGGGCCAGTGCATGTTACAACGAGACAATATCCATGTAGAACATTGTAACTAAAAAAAACAAATTTAGGCAAAAATTGGGTACGTGACAAATGGTATCAGAGCATAAGTTAAAAAACTAGGCCTACGGGAAACCACTAGAGTGAATAAACTTGTAAATAATGGTGTATATCGGTTTCATTCCTTAGTGAATCTCAGCTTCATCAAACATCTATCAGTCCTCTCATACTACGCCCGGGGTGTTTTGCTTCAATTCAGAGACTCGGTCTTTCTTCCACCTGTATACATGATATTCCCGTTTATGAATCTCAAACTCCACGGGTTGTTGCAAACCTGTGGACTTGCTACATGAGAGGAATGGTCCCCTTGCAAGATTTTCCTTCGGTACATCTCAGACATGTACTTGCATGCTCTTTTTGAATTCAAGCTTCCTTGTCACCATCTGACTCACAGACCTCCAATGCTATGTGCCAATGGACGTGGTTCCCAGTGGACTTCCTGTAGCTTAATACATCCTTGAACTCAAAAGCATCTTTGAAAATTCTATTTTCAAACACGTACCTTTCCATCGACGAATGCCACCTTAAAACCTTCGACTTCCATTCTTTGGGTTCCTTGTTTCCTTGAATATTCAAACGTGTCCTTGATGACCTGCATATCTTCAATTCAGACACTCCTACGCATAAGGGCTAAAATCATAACCAAGACATCTACCTTTCCTTCCACCCTTAGATCCAAACTTCTCAAAGAAGTGATCTTTAGGTAGGCCATCAAAAGTTCTGCTGCACCATTTTGGTAATATGCTCTGCTTTAACTTCACCCTAAGGGAATTATGAAGAACCCATTGATCCTTCTGTCTTGTCCCAACTGTCTTTGGGGATTGCTCTTTCACTCTTGCTTGGGCATTGTCTTCACCTTAGCTCTTATGCCATGTTAATTTTAGGTATGTTCTATGCTAGAGCAATTTATTTAAATTTTCACAGTTATCAATCACATCAACATTAAGATAAACTACAGATAGAACATAAATATAAATTGCATAAGACATGCCAAGATAAGAGGACACAAGATGTGGCGGTAGCTAATGACAAACTCCATAATGTGGGGAAACCCTTGATCAATTTTTCCTTTATGTTCTTCAAAGTCCAGCAGAGAAACTGAGAGAGATAGTACATTTACAATAGAAGTCAATACTTTGACTTATGATATCTACAGAGATCAGTTGAAGACATATTGCTTCAATTAATTCTCTAAGGTGACTTCTTCACCTATTATAGTGTTGCACCTTGTCCATTTGCTGCACCTTACCGTGTAGCACCATCATGCTGCATCATACTATGCTGCCCTTACATCATGTTGTTCATGCATCATTTTGTCCATGATCATGCTTCCCATTCATCATGTAGCTCCTAGCTAATGTGCATCATCATGCTGCAACATACTATGCTGCCCATACATCCTGTATCTCCTGGGTAATGTGCATCATCATCATTATGTTGCATGTGCATCATCATGCTGCAATACTATAACACTGTCATCAGCCTTAGCTACTTGCTATGTCTTGCAGCCTAGCAAAGTAGCTAGGCTATAGATCCCAAATCGTCCATGCAGTCTCAAACTACACAATCATGTTGTCATCTACAGTAATCCATTTTCAATATCTATATTACCTAAGTGTGAAAGTTGTGCATGTATATATATTGCCTGAGTGACAGCGTGTCACCTGAGTGAATGCTTGTGTATATATATTCATTGAGCTGCTTATCCACCTGGGTTTTACGTATGTATATTTATTGAGTTGTTGTTGTGTATCCACATACATTCATGAAGTTGTTGCTTACATTACTGTGTGGACAACATATATATATTGCATATATTACAGCGTTCCATTCCAGTGAGCAACAATGATCTCCGATAGGCCCTTCTAGCCTTTTTCTATACTCGCGCTTCATGAAGACTCATCCCATACATAACAATCTCTCGATTTGTAATTTTGTGATGCCAAATGGATGATTGTTATAGGTCAGCGAAGAGAGAACCCTTTGCTTCAATATGCGGATGCAGATAATGGGAGAGAGAGGGCTCCTCTAGCCCTTAGATGGCTTTGGTCTCTTTGGTATTGACCTATCCATCCAATCTGGGGCTAGATTAGATCTACAACCCAACAGTATTCCCATGAAACCATAGATCAGAGTAGAATGCTGCTTAAGAGAACATACTCCGTATGACGGAAAAAACCTTCTCTGACGACTACTGCTACATTCTCTTGTTTATCCTTTCACTTTGCTTTCCTTCAAGAATGAATTAGAATTGAATATGTGTATGCATATTACTAGGGCATCATCCACGTATAAGCAAGGGCATCATTCAATGCATATACTTGATAAGTTGTTGGTCTGCTTGATAATAAATCCATAATCAAAATAAATTCATATCTCCGTAAATAGTTATCGGAATTGGATGATCTTTAGATCAATCCTACACCTCTCGACGAGAGGGATCCAAGAAGAGAGAGGGAGGGAAGAAGAAAGACATAGAGAGTGAGAAGTGAAGAGAGACGGAGTGACCATGGAGAGATAGAGATAAAGTGTGTGTTCATGGGTGAGATAAAGAGACATATATCGAGAGATGGAGACAAGGGGGGAGAGAAGGAGAGATAAGGATAAAGTTATGGATATAGTAACATAATTGGAGAGAAAGAGAATATTGGAGGGAAAAGTCAGAGAGAGAGAGAGAGAGAGGGAGGGAGGGGCGAAGATAGAGGGTGGCAGGAGAGAAAGGGAGACAGAAGAAGAATGAGATAGAGGAGTTCAGAGAGAGGAAGAGAGCAATGGGGCAAGATTGAGGATTGCAAGAGAGAGAGAGAGTGAAAGAGAGAGAGATAGAGAGAGAGAGAGGGTGAGAAAGAGGACTTGAGAGAGAGGAGGAGATATGGAGGAAGACAAGAAGAGAGAGGGAGGGATAGAGATATGTAGTTGGAGTGGGAGAGAGGGAGGAAAGAAGAAAGACATAGAGAGGGAGAAGTGAAGGGAGGGAGGGAGCGAAAAGAGAGATATGTTCAGATAAAGAGGCAAAGCAAGAGAGATGTAGAGAAGGGGGGAGGGGAGAAAGAGGCATATAGTAACAAAGTTGGAAGGTGAAGAGATCGAGAGAGAGGGAGAGGATGTGAAAGAGTGGAGAGAGGTAGGGAAAGAGAGATCCATAGATATGGAGTGAGAGAGCGTGTGTCTTTGGAGGGGTGAGATAAAGAAAACATAAGGATAGACGGAGAGAAATAGAGATATAGATGCAGGGTAGAGAGAGGGAAGAATATTTCTTGCACTGCATACATTGACTTTAGTGTAGATGGTGATTTCTAATCCTATTTTATTACTTGCACTAGATCATTGATTTTAGTGTAGATGTTGATTTCTAATGATCTTTGATTATTTGCACTAGAACCATTAATTTCAATGTAGATTATTTCTGATCCTATTTGATTTCTTGCAGTAAATGTATTGATTTCAGTGTATATGGTGATTTATAATCCTATTTTATTTATTGCACTAGATGCATTGATTTCAGTCTAGATGGTGATTTCTAATCCTATTTGATTTATTGCACTAGATGCATTGATTTCAATGTAGATGTTTATTTCTAATCCTATTTGATTTCCTACACTAAATGCATTGATTTCAATATAGATGATTCCTAATCCTATTTGATTGCATGCACTAAATGCATTGATTCCACTTTAGATTGTTATTTCTAATCCTATTTGATTGCTTCCATTAGTGTATTTATTTCAATGTAGATGTTGGTTTCTAATATTACTTTCTTACTTCTGCTAGATGCATTGATTTTAATGTAGATGTTGATCACTAATCCTAATTGATTTCTTTCACTAAATGTATTGATTTTGGTGTAGATGGTGATTTTTAATCCTATTTGATTTATTGCACTAGATGCATTAATTTCAATGTAGATGTTGATTTATAATTATATTTGATTGCTTGCTCTAGGTGCATTGATTTCAATGTAGATGATTTCTAATCATATTTGATTGCATGCACTAAATTCATTGATTTTAGTGTAGATGGTGATTTCTAATCCTATTTGATTGCTTCCACTAGATGCATTGATTTCCATGTAGATATTGGTTTCTAACCTTATTTTCGTATTTGCACTAGATCCATTGATTTTGAATGTAGATGTTAATTTCCTATCCTAATTGGTTACTTGGATTAGATGCATTGATTTTAGTTTACATGGTGTTTTCTAATACTATTTTATTTCTTGCATTAGATGCATTGATTTTATTGTATATGTTGATTTCTCATTTGATGAAATTGGATGTATGATGGTACATTATGTTTAAAGTGATTGAATCAATAGTGCATTGATTTAAATGTAAGTGAAAAAACTTATTGACAATGTACATTGATTTTTCTGTTATAGTAATTCAACCTATAAATATTGGAGAGCAAAGAGAGATAAGGTATGATGTTTACTGCAACAACTCGACCTAAATATTTAAAGGGCTTTCAATTTCAACTTTCCTTTCCATATAATCGATATGAAAATATCAGAAAACTAACAAGCATGACAATAAGAATATTAGAAGGAAATAGTTTGAGATTGACCACAATGAACACTATTTGTAATTGGCTACAATTTTATTATTCACATTTTCTATCATTCAACACTATTACATTGTCACATTGCATTCAAAATTTTTATTTCATCAATTAAAATGACTAGATAAATCTCAAACATATTTAAGATGGTTTACCAATATTAGATGTTTTTCACATATTATTGATAAAATTAATCATATGTTTGATAGATTTTCCTTGGCCACACACGACTGAAACCAGCCTAGACACATCTTAACTCCAGATCTATCAAGCACTGAGAGTGATCAAATATCTCAAGGTGCAAACCTTTCCTCATGTTTTCCACTCAAAAAATAGGTTTTCACCTTGAGAGATTCAATCGCATTTGGCGCTTGATAGATCCAAAATTAAGATGGATCTAGGCTGGTTATAACGAAGTTAACAAATCTAATTTAGAAGAATTGACTCTGTGTATGTCTAAATGATTATGGAGTTTCTAGAATGAACCCCATATATTATGATTTATACCAATCCACTTGACTTGAAAAATATGCAACAAATTATCGAAAGTTTTTTTTTTTGTGTCCTAAGATAAAGCACCAATTACATGAAAAATGAGCTCCATTATTCACAATTTTTTGAGAGACGTTGACCAGATAAACCTTCATCATGTGTTAGAAAAGACTATTTATCATTTGATTAACAAAGACAAGTCATCGATCATGTGTAGGGCTAGATGTGTTTGAGGATGAATCATACATGAAGCCTGGTCTTGTAGAAAAAATAATAATTACGATGGATATGTTGACCATATAGACTAGCACATCTGGAATAGAGGCCAAAAAAATTCCATTGCTATACATCTTGTAGGTGAAAAAATAATTGACAAATCACATTATTTCATGCCCAAAACAACAAAATTCTAGGAGGTCAAACAAGTCAATGTTTATTTGAGATGAGATCCCAGGAAAGCCAAGTTGTAAAACCATTAATTGAAAGATCTGAGACAGGGAATAGTCTTGGTTTTTCTCACCCACTTTTCCAAAACCACTAGACGGGAGTCCCAGAAGGTGGTTTATTGTTTTCTTAAAATAGCCAGTGGTTTGTTGACGGGCGTGTGATGACCACCTAGGGCTTGCATCACTTCCATGATGGACTTAATAATGTTATTATATGTTAATTACAAAAATTAAAAATGCCTCTGTATGTTTTGTCAAAAGTGTCACACAACATTAATGTTGATCAAAAACCTCATAATAAAGTCATGGGTTCACAGACTCAGCAATAGAAAGCCAGTTTTATTCCAAGATTCGAGAAACATTACAGTATGTTTTATTTCTTGTCCTCTTGTATTTAAAGTTTCATGTTTTATTTTTCTTCTACTAGTTAAGTGTACGATGCAGTAGGGATTGTTTATGCACCAAAGTGGTGTTATCTTTTAAAAGTTCGAGAAATTGTTGTTGATGCTCGATGTCATATTTCACTGTTTGAACCTTTTTCTTCTTGATATGTCCTTTTATCTTGAGAGTTTGAGTAGTGGTAATTTCTGCCAATGCATTACAAGATATTGTTGGACTCATTTCTTAATGCTCAATGTCATCTTTCACTTCTTGAACATTTTTCTTCTTGATATGTCCTTCTATCTTGAGAGTTTAAGGATTGGTAATTCTTACCAATGCTTTAGAAGATATGTTTGGATTCATTTCTTCCTTCTCTCGGATTGGTTCCTGGTGTATATCCTCTTCTTTTGACATTTCTTAATCCTTTTCTTCCTCCACTTCACAATGTATGTAAAATAATTTCTTCTCAACACACTTATGACCTTTAGTGTATTTGCTATCACAATTGTAACAAAGCCCTTCTTCTCTTTTTTCTTCCAATTTTTTCGGTGTAAACCTTGTAGGTTGTGGAAGGCTAGGAGCAAACACACATCCATATTTATAGCTGTGAGTGGTAGGATTCCTTGTTTCCATAATTCTACTTTCAATTTTTCTTGCCAACCTGAATGCCTTCTCTAATGAATCAGGTTCCCAAAGACAAGCCTCATGTTGAATGTTATCCTTTAAAGTCCCTATGAAGGCATCAATCCTTTGCTTCTCTAGAATATCATTTACCCTTATATTCAATTTTTGGAATTCCTCAATGTGCTTTTCCATTGAACCCTTTTGTTTGAGATTTATCAACTATCTAAAGAAGGTGTTTCTCTTTGTATCCTCATAATATGCTATCATTTCCTCCGTGAAAATTGACCAGGTGACAAGTGATTTATGAGCAAAAAGACACTCTATACAATACAAACTGATTTGGTTCTAAATATAAATATGCAATATGTACATTTTGTAACAGTCGTATATCATGTAGATAAAAATATTGCTCCATCTATAGTATCCAATTTACTGGATAGCAAAACAAGCTCTAAAATTCAGGCCCACATTGCACCATGATTTCAGCTCAAATGGGTTTTAATTTGAGAGTCTGAATCATTGTAGAAAGAAAATTATAGCAAAACTTCCATGTTGATCTATTTGAGATGGAATTTTGGAGTTTGTAAAAACCCTAACGTCCTTAGATCATATCTCCATAAATATAGCGAGAATATCTGAAATTTGGACCTGACATTCATAAAGATTGTTTCTCAAATGAGTTTGTTTTAAGTTCTGAAACTTCGTAGCGAAAATTCCACAACGACCTAGCAGTGAAACCCTAGAATCCAAAGCTCTCCTACCAAATGTTACGAAACCAACTCACAAAAAAGATAGAGAAAAAGATCAACGCCTTAGAAATTAGTCTCTTCGAGGGAGCAACCTCCTTTACATTACGAAAATGCACAATTTTTGGATGATACAAATGACAAGACCTACTTTCTATATATAGGAGTCTAAGGGGTCATAATATAATAAGAGCTGACATAACAATAATAATGTAAGGGCACACCAATAAAAATATTGGACTTCTATGGGGCACAATAATAACAATATGGGAACTAAATCGGCACAACAATATATGGTTAGCCTAATATTATGGAATTTTCCAGAACAATTTATAGTTCCTCCATTTGCAACCATCACTTGACACTCTATTGTTGGATATAGGAAGCAATTCAATTCCTTGGCTATCTTACAATGAATAAAATTATGGTTACTACCTAAATCAATCAACATTATCACCTTTTTATTCTTGATATGTCCTTCTATCTTGAGAGTTTGGGGAGTAGTAATTCATTCCAATGCAGTACAAGATATGCTCGGATTCACTTATTCTTTCTTTGGGGTTCGTTCCTGGTGTATATGCTCTTCTTTTGATGTTTCTTGTTCCTTTTATTCTTCCTCTTCATAGTCTACGTAAAATAATTTCTTCTCAGCACACTTATGACCTTTATTTTAATTTCTATCATAACTATAACAAAGCCCTTTTTCTCTTTTTTCTTCCAAATACTGTGGTGTCAACCTTGTAGGTGTTGGAAGGATAGAAGAAGCAACACTTCCATATATATAGTTTTGAGTGGTGGACTTCTTTGTTTCCATTTATGGTTTCTTACTAGGTGTTTGATTTTTCTTACTTTGAGTCATTTTGGAATAAAACAATGATATTTATGCTTCAATATGCCACTTGGATCACTTCAAACTGATCTTTCAGACAAAACCTATGCAAATTTTAAAACAATACATACTTTTTTCTTGCTTTGTAGGAGCTTAGTATTGAATTTTTTGTATCTCTATAAATTTGGATCTTCAAGGTTTGAAATAAGGTCTTATGGTATCCCTCTATGTCTTCTTTCCAATGCCGCAAGTCAAACTAAATTTTGATTCTTCAAGGTAGAGTTATGTCCAATCTCCATTGATGGCCTGATTATGGACTCATTCAGTACAATGAACTTGTACAGAGTTCCACGTGCCATTGTTTTTACATTCGGCACTGAAAATGATACATAAGATACTACAATCTGTTCAATTGTGGAAATGTTTTTCAAAATTCAAATCCAGTACTCGTAGAGGACAATATGATTATTTTATCAAGGCCACCTATGTGAGATGAAATTTTGGAGCATGCAATAACCCTAACTTATGTGGATCATATCTCTCAAACTATAGCAAATAAATAGCTGAAATGTTTACACACATTTCATCACGATTTCAGCTCCTCGTGGTAAAACTTTTAGCTTTTGAAACTTTGTAGAAAAATAGTTATAGCAAAAGTTCCACAATGACCTGTTTGCAATAGTGAAACCCTTGAAACCAAAGCTCTCATACCAAATGTTATGCATCCAGCTCAGAAAAGGATAGATCAACGAACAAGAATGTATCCTCTTTGAGGGGAAAACATCCTTCACATTACATAAATGAAAAATTCTCGGATGATACAAATTAAAATACCTCCTTTCTATATATATGAGTCTAAGGGGTCACAATATAATCAAAACCTACGTAACAATAATAATTTGCACAATAATAACGATAGTCGACTTTGATGGGGCACAATAATAGCAATATGGGGACTACATGGGCAAAACAAAAAAAGATGGGGCTATGCCAAAAATAAAAATAAGGTGCTACACTAGTAGTATATGGACCTAGAAATGTTACTACTCGAAATAAACAAAAATAACACACTAATTATGCTAAACCCATTTTAAGTTACCTATGCATACAACACGGCAATCACACAACAACACATGCCATAACTCTATGACAAAGAAAATGAGGAAAGAAAGAGATTAGGAAGCAAAACTCCAGGGTATTCCATAACCAACTAGGCAAGAAAAGGGCGATAAATTTTAATGAATGACCGTGGTACCTCTAAGGGAGATGGGAATAAATAAAACATCTGTGTTGAACCCAAGCCCTCCAAGTTCTAGTCAATTTCATCACCTGATGGGTACCTTAGTGAAGTAAACGTAGCGTAACACTTGAAAGTAAGATAAATCTCATTGATTCCACAAGCTTATTAAGAGGATGATTACAAATTTTGGGTAGAAGGACTCCAAATAAAGACCTCTCTAGTCATTCCTATCCGTCACCAAGCTGAAAATGCTACAGTAGAAGTGTACAACCACGTAAAACGGCCAAATGGGCATGACAATTAGATTATAGGTGCATAAAACCTCTCACCCTCATGAAAATGTTTTATGAATAAACAAAGTGAAATGAGAGGTGAAAGAGTTAAGATTCGAGTAGATAAACCACAACCCTAGATTGAAATCATGTAAATCGTTGCGATAGATGGAGCCCAATACTAATGGAATGTTTTAATCACATGGACATTTGACATGTGCTAGTCTCATATCACCAAGTGTAAGCATATGAGCACAGTAAAAATCTATAGAGCACCCCTTACATCCCACATGGGTGCCTGATTAGGTGAATTTACATGTTAGAAATAATGAATGGACTATAGAAACGTAGGTTGGATATAAGCTTAACTAGACCCCCAAGTGGTCAGACATATTAGATGCCTTAGAACTTAAGCGAGGTACAATTTAGGTAAGGACATACCAAAATTACCTCATCGGGTAACAATATTTTTATCATTAGAAGTATCTATACAAAGTATACTAAAACAATGAGTATATCTACATCAAGGATATACATATGGAGTGAGATGGCTAATTGATTACCAAATTTCATCGTGTGAATTTTACGATAGAATGTTATGTTCTAAACTCAAATGTATGTATTATTATTAGAGGCCAGTGCATGTTACAAGAAGACGATATCCATGTAAAACATTGTAACTAAAAAAAAAACAAATATAGGCAAAAATTGGGTACGTGAAAAATGGTATCAGAGCATAATTTCAAAAACTAGGCCTATGAGAAACCACTAGAGTGAATAAACTTGTAAATAATGGTGTATATTGGTTTCATTCCTTAGTGAACCTTAGCTTCATCAAACAGCTATCAGTCCTCTCATAACGCGCCTGGGGTGTTTTGCTTCAAGCCATAGACTCGGTCTTTCTTCCACCTGTATAGATGATATCCCATTCATGAATCTCAAACTCCACGGGTTGTTTCAAACCTGTTGACCTGCTACATGAGAGGAATGGTCGCCTTGTAAGATTTTCCTTTGGTACATCTCAGACATGTACTTTCATGCTCTTTTTGAATTCAAGCTTACTTGTCACCATCTGACTCATAGACCTCCAATGCTATGTGTCAATGGACGTGCTCCCCAGTAGACTTCCTGTAACTTAATCCATCCTTGAACTCAAAAGCATCTTTGAAAATTCTATTTTCAAACACGTACCTTTCCATCGATGAATGCCACCTTAAAAGCTTCGACGTCCATTCTTGGGGTTCCTTGTTTCCTTGAAGAGTCAAATGTGCCCTTGATGACCTGCATCTCTTCCATTCGGACACTCCTTCGCATAAGGGCTAAAATCATAACCAAGACATCTACCTTTCGTTCCACCCTTAGATCCGAACTTCTCAATGAAGTGATCTTTAAGTAGGCTATCAAAAGTTCTGCTACGCCATTCTCATAATATGCTCTGCTTCGACTTCACCCTAGGTGAATTATGAATAACCCATTGATCCTTCTATCTTGTCCCAACTGTCTTTGGTGATTTCTCTTTCACTCTTGCTTGGGCATTGTCTTCACCTCAGCTCTGATGCCATGTTAATTTTAGGTATGTTCTATGCTAGAGAAATTTATTTAAATTTTCATGGTTATGAATCACATCAGCATTAAGATAAACTACAGATAGAACATAAATATAAATCGCATAAGACATGCCAAGACAAGAGGACACAAGATGTGGCGGTAGCTAGGGACAAACTCCATAATGTGGGGAAACCCTTGATCAATTTTTCTTTTATGTTCTTCAAAGTTCAGAAGAGAAAGTGAGAGAGAGAGTACATTTACAATAGAAGTCAATACTTTGACTTATGATATCTATGGAGATCAATTGAAGACATATTGCTTCAACTGATTCTCTAAGGTGACTTTTTCACCTATTATAGTGTTGTACCTTGTCCATTTCTTGCACCTTACCGTGTAGCACCATCATGCTACATCATGCTATGCTGCCCATACATCATGCTCTTCATGCATCATGGTCTCCATGATCATGCTTCCCATTCATCATGTAGCTCTTGGCTAATGTGCATCATCATCATGATGCTACATGTGCATCATCATGCTGGAACATACTATGTTTCCCATACATCATCTAGCTCCTGGCTAATGTGCATTATCATCACTATGCTGCATGTACATCATCATGCTGCAACACTATAACACTGTCATCAACCTTAGCTGTTTGCTATGGCTTGCAGCCTAGCAAAGTAGCTAGGCTATAGATTCCAAATCCTCCATGCAGTCTCAAACTACACAATCATGTTGTCATCTACAGTAATCCGTTTTCAATATATATATTGCCTGAGTGTGAAAGATGTGCATGTATATATATTGATTGCGCGTATATATATATATTGCCTGAGTGATAGCGTGTTGCCTGAGTGACTGCGTGTGTATATATATTCATTGAGTTGTGTATCCACCTGGGTTGTGCGCATGTATATTTATTGAGTTGTTGTTGTTTATCCACATACATTCATGAAGTTGCCGCTTACATCACTGTGTGGACAACATATATATATTTCATATATTACAGTGTTCCATTCTAGTCAGCAACGATGATCTCAGATAGGCTCTTCTAGCCTTTTTCTATCCTCAAACTTCATGAAGA
>APFE031611676.1:7482-30290 GCA_000404065.3 Pinus taeda
TTTTCTTTTGGGTCAGCATTTGTAGATGAGGTTGAGTTAGATATAATTCCTTTGGATATATGTGGAATTGTTTTAGGAAGTCCTTACTTGTATGATAGAAAGGCTATTTTCTATAGAGTTGAGAACAAGTATTTACTTGTTAAAGATGGAATCAAATACTTTGTAAGAGCTCATAAGCTCAAGAATAATTATACTCTCATAAATTCACGGCAGATGAAAAGAATGATAAATTCATGCAAACAATTCTTACTAATGGTTGTAAAGGAAAAGAAACCTGATAAAACCAATGTATTTGAGGGCTGTAATGCTGATCAACAGGCTGATATAGAAAATATTGTTTCAAAATATGATATTCTGTTTGAGGAACCCAAAGGTCTGCCACCCAAAAAGGAAATAGTACATGAATTTGGCAAAACCTCTCTAAATTATTTGGGTCACATAGTAGGGGGAAGTGAATTAAAAATAGATACCTCTAAAGTGGCAGTCATTGTAAACTAACCTAAACCCAAGTCTGCTACAGAAGTGAGAAGCTTCTTAGGAGAAGCTTCAATTTTTTCCTCAATTGCAACTCCCTTACATGCCTTGACAGGATTGAACAAGGTGTTTTAGTGGGGAGGCAAACAGCAGAAAGCCTTCGACACCTTGAAAGAAAAGATTAGTACAACACCGGTACTAGCACTGCCAGATCTCCAAAGACCATTTGAGATCCAAATTGATGCCAGTGACTATGCCATGGGAGCAATGTTGACACAACACGATAAACCCATATGTTATCATTATGAGACTTTTAATTCTACAGTAGTTAACTATCCTACATATGATAAAGAATTGTATGCATTAGTTCAGAGTGTAAAAAAATGGAAACATTACTTAATGGGCAAAGAAACAATAATACATACTAATCATCAGCCACTTCAATACCTACACTCCCAAACTAAGTTGTAGTAATCAAGACATTACATATGGATGGGTTTTCTACAACAATTTCACTTAGTCGTCAGATATAAAAAGGCCATACATAACAAGGTTGCAAACATGTTATCTAGACCCATTATAAATGCATCTACCATACTTACGCATAATTCTCTACTGCATGAAAGCTACATAGAACAGTATGCTCAGGACATGGACTTTAAAGATATATATGCAAATTTGAGTCAAGGCAAAAGAATAGAAGAATTGGACTATCACATGAAGGACTGACTCTTATATCATTGTGGGAAACTCTGCATTCCGCAAACTGAGAGAGTAAAGATAATTAGGGAAGCACACACTTCTCTGATATTGGGTCAATTTGGGGTAAGTAAAATAGTTGCACAGCTGCAAAGGTTCTGCTATTGGCCAAGAATGAGTGAGACAGTTTCTAGATATGTAAAAGGATGTGCTATGTGTGTTAGAAGCAAGCCCAACAACAGAAAACTAGGCTTGTACACTCCATTGCCAGTTCCTTCTCACCCTGTTTTTTTCTAAATAAGACTACTTCTATTAATAAGGTAAAGGTACAAATTACATCATGACTAGAGTCAAGAAGTTTGCCTTGGCAGGAGACAGAACTATCCAAAAAAGAATGTGTAAAAGCTGTCTGTTTTTAAGGCCCTTGCAGGGGACCTGGCTGAGATGCATATCACAGTAAAAAAATACCCAAAAAAATAAGAAACACCAGTGCACCCACAAGCTTATTGCCTTACAGTAATGCCCAGTGGTGAAGGGCGCTTTGCAAGAAGAAGCGGCTTGGGTAGATGCGCTAGTAATCAGGAGGCTCTTCTATGATGTGAAACCAACCTAAGTCAGGCACATCTCCTCCTTGTGCTGTGTTCTGAACAGAGGGACCCGGGTCAGTCATCATCACATCCTGAGCTCTGCTTGTCTGCTCAATTGCTGTCTGTCGAGGATCATTTTCGTCATTCCGCTGGAGGGAAGAAGAAGGAGCTAATATTTCCCCTGAACCCCCAGGATTAGTACTTGTGTCCTCGGCTTGGCTTTCTTCATAGAAGACTACCATGAAATGGGCAGTAATCCTAGGTCTGTTTAGGTTGCTATCAGGCCCGAAGCGAGAACTGGTTGTGCTGGGTCGCCCTCTTCTGCTTCGGGTGAATGGGCGACGTCCAGCTGACAATTGATTGGAAGATGAACTGGTGGGTGCTCGCCTCGGCTGGCCTCTACGGCAGCCCATCCTTGGTTGTAAACAAGGCATATGGATTAATATAGCCGCAGAGGTCCAGAAAAGCAGCCTAACAACACGAGTGGGTGGGAGGCCTCCACTTTTCCTTCTAATCGAGTAGCCTTTGCCAAGATTGAATCTTTTCTCCAGGGGATCCAAGCTTAGCTCTGAGATATCCCTGCCTATAAAAAATAACAACAACCAGAAAAAGAGATGAATCACCGAGTTGAGGGCATGAATGCTACAACAAAGAGCGCCGAACAGAAAATCAAGGAGAACCTGGATTTGCGTTGCCAAGAGGGCTGAGCCGAGCGACAGAGGAATCCGAACACTCTCAGGTGGCCTGAAATTCGAAGTGAAGCCGCATGCGAGGAGGAAGAGCAAGAAAAATAGTAATGTTGCCACCTTCCCAAGGCCTCCCCTGCCCTTATTAGACTTTGTCATGCCTCGGTAGGCTTCTCCGATTACTTCTTCATTGATGGGTCTCACGTCCTGATATAGGCTGGTGCGTGCGGAGGTAGAAACCATGATGCTAAACCTACTGTGTGATCCTAACCGCCTGGATTGAAATCCAATTTTCCGATATCTGTACTTATGCCAATTGTCAGATGCCATCCCCTCCTTTAAATTCTTGTACTGATCGGGTAGGTGGCGATCTGCCTCGCCCCAACCCTGTCCCGTCAAATAAATGTCCATTGCAAGCACCCGCATCCAAGAAGTTCCTTCTCACCCTTGGGAAAGCATTTCCATGGATTTTGTTGGAGGACTGCCTAAATCTAGGAAAGGTCATGATTATCTATATTTCGTTGTGGACAGGTTCAGTAAAATGTGTATTTTGATACCCTGTATTAAATAGATTACAGCTGAACAAACTGCAAAATTGTTCTTTGAACATGTATGGGTTCATTTTGGATTACCCACTTCTATTGTATCTGATCGAGACACCCGATTTGTGGGGAAGTTTTGGTCAAGTCTGTGGGAACTAATGGACACCAAATTAAAGAAAAGCACAGCTTTTCATCCACAAATAGATGGCCAGACAGAAGTAGTTAACAGGATGGTGATCCAATTACTGAGAGGATATTGCAACAAACACCCTAAACTTCGGGATGAACACTTGTGTTATGTGCAGCATGCTTATAATAGAGCCAAACACTCTTCTACATAGAGATCTCCTTTTGAGACCTGTTTTGGTTTCATACCAAGGTCTCCTTTATATTTTGTCTTTGGTAAAGATGCCATGTTCGATAGACATAATGATGTGGACAAGGCAACTAGGTTCATTGAACAGATCCATGAGATCCACCAGGAAATACAGGAATAGTTGGAAAAGAGCCAGGCCAAGTACAAGGCTAGGCACGATAAGCATCGGATGGAGCATAGTTTTCAAGTTGGAGACCAAGTCTGGCTGTATATCAGCAAGGACAGGATGCAAGGTGAAGGTAAAAAGCTAAAACCTATCAGGTATGGACCCTTCAGGATACTTGAGAAGATTGGTGAAAATGCTTTTCGCCTTGATATACCAACTTACATGCACATCTACTCAGTCGTAAATGCAAATTGCTTGAGGTTGTTTAAACCTTCAATGATTGAGGACCCTGAAGAGTAGAGTCAATTACCTTTTGTTGATGACCTACTACCTGAATATCTTAATGAATTATGGGAGGACACAGTACTAGACAAGAAGGTAAGGATGACGCACAGTGGACAAGTGGAATACCTCAGGATTGGGCTCAAAGGTTCGAAGCTGAGCAGTGCGAAGTGGATTGAGATTAGACAAGTGAGAAAGCAATACCCTCACTTAGTCGATGCTTGAAAACCAACTTTTGGTGGTCCAAAAGCTTTTTTAGTGGGAAGGCTGTGATCCGAATTGGATCCATAAAAGACTGTCAAGAACCATGATTGTATCAAGTAGGAGAAAATATCTAAGGAAATCCATAACAGCGATTAAAAAACACCCTGAACCAGTGGCAATGGCAGCCAGCATGGAACGACGAGGACCTCGGTCAAAGCGTGTTGACCGAGGCCCATGGAGACTGCGTGGGAGGTCAAAGTAGCCCCTAGGAGCCCCATATCGGGAAAAGGAGGTGATTTTTGATGCGCGATTAATCGTGCATCACTGGGCAAACAGGGCTAAAGTGGGGAAGCCCGAGCACTTGGATGCATGGCGAACCAGAGAACCGCGGGTGAGAAAAGGCCAAAAGCACTAATCGTACAAGGATGGAACCACGCTTTGGAAACCGGCGGTATTGATTGGGGTGCCCTCAAACAGTAAACGGTTTTGGAAAATACGGAGCCATCCCACTCAATGATCGATGCATGGTGGCGGAGGTGAGAGAAAACAACCATTGAATGCGTGTTATCGGTCGAGCACGTCGTCCGCGCGAGATGTGTGAACGACGTTGGATCTGAGGGACCCAGATCAGACGACTGAGATTGCGCCCAATGGAAAGAAGTGGAATCGACAGGGAATTAAGCCATGTTCTAAAGGGATTTGGAATCCATTTGACCGCCACGGTGGAGGAAACATGCATCCATGATGTAACTTAAGAAACGAACCGACGAGAAGGCTGGTGCTGTTTAGATGGGGACACGTGGCCACTCCCTGAGCGTTCATGCTGACGCCGAACACGGAACTCCAAGTGCAGCTGCAGAAGGTGAATCGACAGAGGTGGAAGAGGAACTGAATGGGCATGAGGACGAATGGCTAAAAGCCATGAACAGAGACAATCGAATCAAGTGAGTGTGGATAGTTGAACAGTTGAATACTGAGAGACAGAAACCAGAGAAGAAGGCAGTAAAGAAACAACAGAAAGAGACAGAGGGCCGAGGTGACCAGCGACAGCATCGAGCACTAGAGCTTGAAGATTCAAGCCATCCCATAGAGGAATTTGTCCGAATTGAGCATTATATTTGGCTCTGTCCATTGTAGACTTGAAGGTCACAAGGCTGGTAGGAAGAAGAAGAGGTTGTGTACTCCAGTGGCTTGGGAAATCCAAGAAACCACCCTACCAAGCAAACCTGCTTCAGGAGAACTCACATTGAGTCCCTGCATTGTAATTCTCTGCTTAAAGACACAATAAAACAAGGCCACCACTGAAAGCTAGACCAGAGATGTAGCCCTGGAGAATAGGGTGAACTCCTTATTAAAATTGCTTGTGTCTTTATGTTTTCTTACTGTATTTATTTGTGTCTTCCCGTTTAAATGTCTTTGTATTGGCAATCTGATCAATCTGTTGCTTAAATAACACAGAACACACACCAACACATGAGTCTGTAATACCCTTTGTTTAATCAAAACTTTAAACTGATGTCACTCACAGGGTGATTATCAGATCACCCAGCTCCCCTACAAAAGAAAGGGCAGTGATTTGGCCCTTGCGAAGGCCATGAAAACGAAGTATAAGATGGAAAATAAGAAGAGGAGCTATTCCATATCCAACATCAAGGACAAAGCAGTCCGCGTAGCTACCCAAATCCTCATAGGAAAAGTTATACGGAAGTGTCGTGTCAACGAGGTACCAGCGCCAATGGTTGCACTGGTCGAGTAGTGCACAGATGGGGTCCAGTTTAACTGGTCCGAATTCCTCTGCACATAATTTTTAGAAAATTTCTGCAAAGTCTAGGAGTAGGGTAAAACCTTCAACTATGCATGGTTGTTGCTATCCATAGTGATCGTAGCGGGGGAACTGTTAGAGGACAGTCAATTCCACACAATTGACAGAGATTTATCAGAGGCTGCGAAGTACGCTTCGCTCTGGGCCATGAAGGATGTGACAAGGAAACACAACACCAAAATCTTCTAGGTGCTCATGGAGATCACCATCAAAATGTGGATCAACCGTAAGTCGTGGTTGTCGCCCATGGCGTACAATAGTCTGCAAAATTTTGCAGAATTTAAGGCAGACATGCACAACATCTTTATCAGGGCACGCAAGGACCCAATGAAGTAGAGGATGAAGCTACCTTTTGTAGCCACTAACGACTCCATTTCCATTGTCTTGGAGGCATGGCCTCTGGAATGGCGCGCCCTAGATCTCTCAGAACTTGAGGGGGTGGCAGAGTAGAGAAGGAAGGATGATGCCAAGTTGTGCATCACACATTTGGCCAAGAAAAGACGGAAGGAAACAGCAGCAGCTGAGGTACGGGTAGTGCGGGAAGTGGCACAGAAGGCCATTGAGCAGAAAGAGGCTACAGATGTAGCATCAACAACACTAGAAGCAACCACGAAGGTGGGCAAGGACCAAACAATGCCCTCGCGGGGGAAGGAGGCAGAGGAAGTAGAAACAACAGAAGGAATCGCAAACCCAGGGAACGCATCCACACAGTTGAAGCGCCCACACATGGTAGAATGGGCAGGGTCAAGGAAGAAGGTCAAGGCCTAGAAATTGGTGAATGACCTAATCACCCTAACCGAGGGTGATCTGCATGACATCGGCGAGATGGTGTGCGATGTGACAAATGAGGCCCTTCAGGATTTCATGCAGGAGCACCAGACTGTGTTGGGAGCCCTCAGAGCGCAGTTGTAGGAGTTACAGGTGTGCTCCCCTCAGGTTGGTACCCTTTCAACCCACCTCGCAGCAGGATCCTCGACAGCAGAGCAGATGTTGCATGCACAGATGGAAAACACAATAGTGTTGCTGGAAGGGGTTCTAGTGACATCGAATGAGGCTGATAGATTTGTGGTTAGCATGATGAAAGGCCTTGGCCTTAATCTGGTTGCCCTTCTATGTGAGACACTATATCTGTTACATGATGGGATAACGGCAGAGCTACACACTAGGGAGAGCCATGCGATCCAAGTCCTTAGTGAGCAAAAGATAAAAATGGAACAACTCAGCTTGCAGTGTGACGAATTGGTGTCACAAAATCAACAGTTGGTACAGGTGGTAGACGACGCTTTCCGTAGTGTCCCGGAGTTGGCCATCCCAGCAGATATATCAGTGGAGGTGAGGATGCACAGGTTATCAATAGGATTCTGTGAGTCTATGGAAGAAATGACCAAGGTTCCGCTGGAGTTGAATCTTCAGATCACCGAGCTACGGTCAAAGGCGTAGCCATCCACTCCCCCGAAAGACAGAGAATAGTGTGCTAGTGCTATCACAACGAGACTAAAGGAAATCAAAGGTGCAGTGCAAGACTATACCAGCATGTTTTAACAAGCACTTGAGGTCCTCACGACACTGTAGGAGGACCCCAAGATCCAGCGCTTGGAAATATAAGCATGAGAACCCCAACAGCAATATGACAGTGTCCAAGGAACTGTGCAGATAGTAGTCCTCACCTAGAGGCTTGTGAGCATGTAGCAAGCTAAATCACTAAAGGAGCAGGTGGACGCGACACCACACAAGGATGTAGTTCTCAAAGCATTTGTCTAGCCTTGGATCGATGAGGCCTTCACAATCATGACAAACATCAAAACAAATCTCGCACACATACAAGGGATGCATGCATTAATGTAGAGAAGCACCCCAGACACAGAGGTCTTGGAACAGATGCAACAGATTTAGCAAGTAATAGCTCAGTGCGCTGCTGACTTCAACACAGTTCAAGAATAGCTGGAGGGACTCTGTGCAAAGATCATCACGCTGATAGAGTGACTCGAGGGCGAGTCACGATGTTTATGTTGGGGGCCTGTTGGGCATGGAATCCCCCCCAAGGCATGTTTTGGGGCTCAAAGCCCAAGTTTTGACCCGATATTATTGTAAATCTTCATGAATCATGGGTGAGGAAGTATGTTAGAGTCACAGGGTTGTCCACCCTAGTTTTTTAATGTAATTTCAACCTACCCATGGTTCGCAAACCATGGGATTGTATAAATATATCAAGGCTCTAAGTGTAAGGGAAGGAGAAGTAGTAGAGAGAAAAGGAAAGAGTCTGAGTGACTAAGCGTGTCTTTGGGTTGTAGAGAAGGAGAAGGCTTTGCAATTGAGTGTGCAGGGGCCTAGTAGTCTACAGCTGAGTGTGTAGACCCCTGTAGCTGAGTGCATAGGGCAAAGTTGAGTCTGTAACCAAGGAAGAAATTAATAAATATAAGTTTTGTTACCAATTTATGTATTTGTTCTTAGGTTAATGCATGTTTGATATAAATTGAAAATATATTGTTTACTTACTCCGCGCACCTATATGAATGGCTTAGATTGTTAAATATAACTTAAAGCATGCAAGTAGGCTAAGTTAATCAATTAATAGTGGAATATCAGTGAAGTTTTGGGTAATGACACAGAACCACATTGTTCAACCCTTGAGTAGGGCTACGTGAAGGCTGCATCTGAGGGTACGAGGTATGGGAAAGTATGCGTAGCGACGTGCATGCAGGGTCGATCTACGGACCACTTGAACTCATCAGACATCTCCAGGGTGTGGAAACCTTCTTCTAGCACCCTCCCATACTACTTAGGGTGAGACCCGAGTCCATTCTCTGTGGACTATTGCCGAAAGGGCCAGTAGTACCAGGATTTGTTCGGCTAACTTAACTCTGAACCTAGGTCCGGCCCCAATAAGTCAACACACTCAGCTGCAGGGGTCTGCGCACTCAGCTGCGTACTACTGGGCCTTTGCGCACACATCTGCAAAGCCTTCTTCTACTCTATGACCCAAAGACACAACTTACATGTAGGTTTTAACCCTGTATAGAAATTACCTGCATACAAATTCTAAAACACAGAAAATAAATAATGCGAGAGCATAACACATAAAATACATATACACAAAGATTTCCCCTAGATCCCAAAACCGAGACTAACAGCTTGATTTTTCATTATGTTCCTTTCAATGTTACAATACATATTTATACATGTCGAAGCATCCAATACCATGGACTGAAAACCATCGCATCCAAATCCGTGGACCAAAAACCATTGCGTCCAAAACAATGTGCAAAAACTCATGCATAAAACCATACCCCATAGAGTGGGGTTACCTGCACCCCTCAAACCCCTTGCTCCCCCCGCTACGCAAATGGTGCAACGAATGGGGGGCTCCGCCCCGCTTCTAACACCCTGGTTAACTATGTGGGCTAGTCGTGGAAAGAATATAACACAACCCAACATTCTCCCACTTGGTGTTTTCTTTCCACAGGGGACCACAAGAGAGCTTAGTCATTTATCCAGCACTGCAATGCATCTGTAGTATTCTTCAAAGTGTCCACCTTTACCAGCAACACCTTTTTTTCTTCTATCATATCCCTCACAAAGTGATACTGAACATCATTTTTCTTTGTCTTTGAATGATATGCAAGGTTTTTTGCCAAGAAAAATGCACTTTGGCTTTCACAGTCTATCCTTATAGCTCCCTGTACTAACGCCATGTATTCTACCTTTGTAGTTGATAGTGCCACTACAGATTGTTTCTTAGTCATCCAACTGACTGCATCTCCAATAGGTTAAACACATACCCACTTGTAGATCTTATTTGATCCATATCTCTAGCCCAGTCTGCATCAACAAAGC
Source organism: Pinus taeda (assembly GCA_000404065.3). Lineage (NCBI taxonomy): Eukaryota > Viridiplantae > Streptophyta > Pinopsida > Pinales > Pinaceae > Pinus > Pinus taeda. The sequence continues at coordinate 17,095 of APFE031611676.1, forward strand.
CACGAATATCCAACACTCTGTCCAATCCTGGTCTTCCTTGGTAGCACAAAACATAATCACTAGTGCCACGCAAATACCTGAAAACCCACTTCACTACTATCCAGTTCTCCTTCCCTGGTTTTGATCCAGGTGGATGTTGGTGGCCACCCACCTATCCCATTTGGACCCCCACAATTTTCTCTTTCATTTTTTTCAGTTTCCTAAATTGTAGCACAGTTTACTATTTTTAGCAGTTTTTCGGGTCCTGAACTTCCGGAGCCGTTTTGAGGCCCTAAAGGACGTTTTTTGGGAAATCTGGGGGCAACATGGGTCCATGGACCGATGTTGCCCTTCCCAAAGTGGTAGTTCTCGGATGGATCTTTCTAACGAGCTATCGCACGCGTCAAACGGAGATCATATGCCAAAGTTACGACCCCGGGAAATTGATGTACCAATTTACCCAAACGGGGCTTACAATTTGGCGTTTCATCTTCTAGGGTTAGGTTTTGCGATGTGAAAGGTTTTTCATTGTTTCTCAACAATAAATAGGCCTCCGAGCCTCATTGTAACACAGTTCAGAGGCATGTAGTCACCACATCTCTTCTCAGAGATAAGCTACCATCGCCCTAGCTGGTTTATTTCCATTTCTGGTTGTAAGCATATTTCAGTATTTTCCATTAATGAAATGAAGTATTATTTTCGCTGCATATTTGTGTATATGGTTATCTCTGTATTTCGTTGCGTTCCTGTTTAAATCCAGATCAGGTTTTGACATAAACTTGCTCAATACTCCTTTTGCATGTGCAATGTCTGGTCTATTACAGATCATCGCATACATCAGGCTACTAACTACACTTGCATATGGAACATGAGACATGTCCTCTTCTTCTTCTTGTGTCTTGGGACACTGTGTAGAAATTCCCATTGTAGATCACCTGGTAATGCAATGTACAAAAATCAAAACACTTGATCTACTTCTACAACAATTGAGCGGAAGCTTAATCGAACATGAGCAACATCAAACATGAAAATATATAACTAAGAATGAGAAGTAATCAACCATAACACAGAAGATATATCACTGGGGAAAGCACCAGCCTAAAACCCCAACTTTGTATTATCATACAAGTGGAAATGTTGTTCAAGTTACAAAAAGAATTAGCTCTCAAGCTATTCTGATCTCTTTGCACTCAACAATACAACTCACAGACTCAATAGACATAGAATATATCTTCCTCAAGCCCTCCAAGCCTCATATTTCCTTGCGCAGTTTTGATTGGGGTCCAATGTCATAACATGTGTGAATTGGCCACATCATACTTGCTGTAACCTCAAGTCCCACTGTACAATCCATAAGGAATAATATTCCTTCTGCATGCAAGGAAGATTCACTAAGGAATATCCTAGCAACTGATAGTACACTGTCCCTCATCTGATCTCAACTGGGTCTCTGACTGAACTAACATGCATGAGTTATCCATGAGTGAATCTAGAGTTATCTGAATTACAGTAGTTACATGCATGCAAGCATTAACTAACTAAACTCTCATTAATTTAACAAACTGTTAAATTAATCTAACTAGACTTGACTAAGTTAAACTACGTCAACTAATTACAACTCAATATTACAACTCCTCTTATCTCTTTAACTGAAGGTTAAATTCCTCAATCAAAGGAGAAACTGTTGCATGTGTTCACGTAGAGTTCAAGATTGAATTTCCTTAACTAATTAACTCAAGATGAATTAATTAATTAGTCTCCAAACTGTTGTTGATACCAAATTCGAATTTTACTTCCTATGTTTAGTCTAGGGACTGACTAAAATAGGAAGGGATCTAGAAATGTTATTTTTAGCACTTTCACTTTTCACCCATTGTAGCTAAGACCTCCAATGGTTGAACTGCTATTCATAGCCCGACTATTTATAGCAGTGCTATTTTTAGCAATTTCTATTTTTAGCATTTCTTGTTGCAAATCTCAATGCTCCCTCTCAACAAGAAAGGGATTATCAGCAACCTCGATCCTGTCTCTGTTGAACTCAAACTCGCACTTTGACAATTCCTTTGTCAAAATATCTGCATCCTCTAATCGTTGCTATTCTGATAAATATCTTTCAATGTTTTCCACATCATAAATGGAGTCTCGTTCCCATGCAAGCTCGAGACAATGTGATCTTGAACTCACTCTAGGAGGATTCTCCTTGCTCTAGCCACACCTTTTTCCATTCCAGGAGTTGAGTAGCATCGATCAGCTTTTGGAATTCTTGATCAATGAAGTCCTTGAGATCGCTATCTTCCAATACTGCCTCCATGCAATGCTTCCAAGCTATATAATTCATACTGCCATCAAGGGCATATTCAAGTCTCAAACCACTGAATGCCATTGGTGAAATAGATGTGATAAGAACTCAATTCAATATTTAGAAACCAAACTTCATACTTCTCCTGCTTATATACTATTCTTCCTTTATCACCTTTTCGTTGATACCATGTAGAAATTCCCATTGTAGATCACCTGGTAATGCAATGTACAAAACCAAAACACTTGATCTACTTCTACAACAATTGAGCGGAAGCTTAATCGAACATGAGAAACATCAAACATGAACAAATATAACTGAGAATGAGAAGTAATCAACCATAACATAGAAGATATATCACTGGGGAAAGCACCAGCCTAAAACCCCAACTCTGTATTATCATACAAGTGGAAATCTTGTTCAAGTTACAAAAAGAATTAGCTCTCAAGCTATCTTGATCTCTCTGCTCTCAAACAATACAACTCATAGACTCAATAGACATAGAATATATCTTCCTCAAGCCCTCCAAGTCTCCTATTTCCTTATGCAGTTTTGATTGGGGTCCAATGTCATAACATGTGTGAATTGGCCACATCATACCCACTATAACCTTAGGTCCAACTGCACAATCCATAAGGAATGATATTCTTTCTGCATGCAAGGAAGATTCACCAAGGAATATCCTAGCAACTGATAGTGCATTGTCCCTCCATCTGATCTCAACTAGGTCTTTGACTGAACTGACATGCATGAGTTATCCATGAGTGAATCTACGGTTATCTGAATTACAATAGTTACATGCATGCAAGCATTAACTAACAGAACTCTCATTAATTTAAAAAACTATTAAATTAATCTAACTGGACTTTACTAAGTTAAACTAAGTCAACTAATTACAACTCAATATTACAACTCCTCTTATCTCTTTAACTGAAGGTTAAATTCGTCAATCAAAGGAGAAATTGTTGCATGTGCTCACATAGACTTCAAGGTTGAATTTCCTTAACTATTAAATCAAGATGTATTAATTAATTAACCTCCAAACTGTTGTTGATACCAAATTCGAATTTTACTTCCTATGTTTAGTCCAGGGACTGACTAAAATAGGAAGGGATCCCAAAATGCTATTTTTAGCACTTTCACTTTTCACCCATTGTAGCTAAGACCTCCAATGGCTGAATTTCTATTTATAGCCCAACTATTTATAGCAGTGTTATTTTTGGAAATTTCTATTTTTAGCATTTCTTGTTGCAAATCTCAACACTCCCTCTCAACAAGAAAGGGATTATCAGCAACCCTGATCCTGTCTCTGTGGAACTCGAACTTGCATTTTGATAATGCCTTTGTCAAAATATCTACATCCTACTCCTCGATCGAAACATACTACAACATCATGATCCTCTTGACCACACCGTCCCGTAGATGATGGTAATGGATATCTATGTTAGGATATTCTGACACAGGAAGTAGTTAAGTATAACTTGGTCTAGTATAGAGTTAGGTAAAGTGTGTTTCTTTACTATGTACTTTTTGTAACTTACAATCCGACAGTCACGATATGTAGTGATCTGATGGTTCATTCTCTCCTCGGTATTACCGAAACTTGATCCGTGGCTTAACACCTGATTGGTCCATGATCTCTTTTTAAAGAGCATGGAGGGTCATTTGTAGGGTAACCGTTCATGAGAGAAGCTTATGTAAACTTTCATTATTTTATTAATAAATTGCCTGAAGTGGCCGTGTTGGCTCAAGCCGTGGACTGTTTCCCTCTTTGAGGGTTTTAACCACATCAACAATATTGGTGTATTGATCTGTGATCTGTTTGTGAGCGGTGTCCTTTAGTGTTCTGTCTGAGGAACTTACCCTGTAAATTCCTACAATCTATATGCTTGGACCTGTCATGAAACACTAGATTCTCAGATAGTTTTATGCAACTCTGATTATCACAGTATATCACCATAGGATCCATCATCTGACTAAACAATCCCACTAAAATCTTCTGCATTCAAATGGCCTCACATTTTTCCTGACTCACAGCCATGTATTCAGCCTCTGCTGAGCTAAGTGCAACTGATCTTTGTCTCCTGCTATACCAAGAAACTGTAGTTGAACCAAGGTTGAAGATTCCTCCAGAAGTGCTCTTCTTGTCTGATGGACTACCTCCCCAATCCACATCGATGAAGCCTTGCAGCTTCACTCCCTTTGTCCGCCTATACCATAATCTATATTGTGTAGTGCCTATGAGATATCTCAGCACATGCTTCGCTACCTTCCAAAATAGCTTGGTGGCTGAACCATAGCTTGACTCAGCTGGTTAACCGCAAAGCATAAGTTGGGTCATGTGTTCACTAGATAAATGAGTGAACCCACTAGCTGCCGATAAATAGTGGCCGCTACTACCTCACCTGAAGTAGCATCCTCCTTCCTCCAGTTCTAGCTAGAGGAGTCTGCATGGGCTTGCACTTCTCCATGTGAAAGCGCCTGAGTATCTCATTGGCATACTTTCCTTGAGACACAAATACTTCCCCATCTTTGTACCACATTTCCATGCCTAGAAAGTAGTGCATGAGGCCCATGTTCTTCATCTCGACCTCTCTTGCAAGGTCCTCCTTGCAAGACTGTATCAGCTGCTCATCACCTATCAAAATCAGATCATCGACATAAAGTATAATAATCAAGGCTTACAAGCTACCATGATGTGGTATAGGTTCGCATCTACTTCACTCTTGGTGAAGCCCAACTCGATGAAATAGCTGTCGATGTTGGTATACGAAGCATGGGGTGCTTGCTTTAGCCCATACAGTGCTCGCTTGAGTTGGTAGACATGCGACTCATGATCGAAGGTCTCAAATCCTTCAGGTTGCTCGATATATACCTCTTCCTCAATCTTCCCATTAAGGAACGTCGTCTTCACATCCATATGATGGATCTTCCAACCCATCTAAGCTGAAAGAGCTAGCATCAATTTGATAGATGAGTACCTTGCTACGGGAGCAAAGGTCTCATCTTAGTCGATCCCCTCAACCTGTGAGAAACCTTGGGAAACAAACCTTGCCTTGTGTTTCTCAACACTGCCATCAGCTGCCTACTTTACCTTGTAAAGCCATCGGGAACTAACCATTGATTTGTCCGCAGGTCTATGGACAACATCCCACAAACTGTTCCGCATGATAGAATCGTACTCTTGTACCATTGATTCAACCCAGACTAGTTGTTGCACTACCTCCTGAATAGAAGAAGGTTCGGATGCTACACACTCCCCAACTAGGGCCATGTAGCCAGTGTATCTCTCAGGAGATCTCCTCTGTCTATGCTGAGAGGATGGCTGCCACATATTCTCTCTCACATCTTGCATCAATCTGTCAGCTTCTCGTGAATGTTTCTGCCCGTCTCTAGAAGACTCTCTAGTAGTGGTGGTCTCCACTACGAGATCCTCTACATGTGGCTGATCCACATCATCAGGAGGCTCCTCCTCCTTTGGAACTAAAAGTTCCTCATCGCCATGCAACTTGAGCTCCCTCTCAAGTGACACTCGCATGGCTCTTTGCTCATTGAACTTTAGATCCCTGCGTACTACAGTCCTCTAATTGGCAGGCAGAAACACACGATAGTTGTGGGGTGTATCTGTGTACCCCACAAGTATCCCAAACTCAACTGTTGGGTCTAGCTTCTTCCGAGCATCTTTGGTCACATGATAGAAAACTGGTGATCCAAAGATACTGAAGTGACTCACATATGGTAACTTCCCCAAAAAAGCCTCCATAGGTGTCTTCATCCCCAAAACACGATGAGTAATTCTATTTTGAAGGTACCCTGTTGTATTGCATGCCTCAACCCACAGATGAAGTGGCGGGCCTTGGTCATGCAACATCGCTTGAGTTGCTCCCACAATATATTTGTTCTTACTTTCAGCCACCCCATTCTGTTGTGGGTTGTGAGGTGCCGTCAGTTCCCATTTAATTCCTTCTGCGACACAAAAGTCTTTAAACTACTGGGATATATACTCTCCACCATTGTCGCTATGCAAGGCTTTTACTTTCTTCCTAGATTCTTTCTATGTCGAGGCTTTAAACTCACAAAACCTCAAGAAGGTCTGATCCTTCTTTTGCATATAGTAGATCCAACATCTACGAGAAAAATCATCAATGAAAATAACATAATACCTTTGTTTAGTTGTGGAGGCTATAGAGAATGGTCCACATATATCTGAGTGAACTCACTCTAGGATTGCTCTAGCTCTACTATCTCGATCTTGAAAGGAAGCTTTCGCATACTTACCCAGGGTGCATCTTTTCCATGTGTCTGTTTGCTCCAGTTTTCCCTTAAGTAAGCTAGTAGAAATTTGTTGCATGATCTTCAAGGCCCTGTGATGCAAGTGGCCCAGTCTCCTATGCCACAGCTCACCAACATCTTGGCTTTGCACCACCTCTGCTTTGGAACTCAGTGTAGCACAGTCATCTACCTCTAGCTTGTAGAGGTTCTTTACTTGAATCCCTATTTGCTTGGTCTGTCCGGTGCTGATATGCCTCAAGAACACTTTTCCTTTACTAAATACTACATCATAACCTTTATAATCTAGCATAGAAATAGCCTTTTCAAACCTGGTACATATTTAACAGCAAATAGGGTGATAGGAGCACCATGCTCCCTCTGAAACACAACTGTACCTTCACCTGAGACATAGTACTTTCCATCATTACCCATCTTGATATGCATCTAGAGGTCCCTCTCCTCCAATGTACTGAAAAGATTCTTGTCACCCGACATGTGGAAAGAAGCTCCACTGTCTAGGTACCGAACACATCCCACCATGGATGAAACCATGCATGCGATAAGCAAGAAATCCAACTAAAATTTTGAAGCTAGTGCATCACCATCAGATCCCTTAGAGGAACCCTTCTTGGACTTCTTCTATGGACAATGCATAGCATAATGTCCCACTTCATGATAGTGAAAGCATCGCACCTTCGACTTGTCAACCTTCTTCCCACCATGAGAATGTTTGGATTGGGATGCCTTCCCTTTCCCTTTCTTAACTTTACTCGCTATAGCTATATTTTCTTCATCATCTTGTTTTGATGAAGATCCATCCTTGGTGCTCTGCCTTATCTCCTCCTGCATTAGATCCAACCAAATTCGTTCCCAATTTGGCAGTTTCTCTCTTCCATTAACCAAGTCCTGGTAGCTATGCTAGCTCTTTGGAAGACCGAGGAGTGCTAGACTCACCATGTTGTCAATAGCAATCATGACCCCTACACTTGCAAGCTCATCCCTGCAGGTGGTGAGCTTGTTCATGAACATAGAGATTGTGTCGCCCTTTTCGCACTTGATCTTGTGAAGTTTGTCCTTCAGTGCCAGCTTCCTCTGATCATTGTTATTATGATAAAGATCTTTGAACATTTTCTACATCAAAAACAGAGTCTCCTTCCCATGGAGGCTCGAGACAATGTGATCTCGAACTCCCTCTAGGAGGATTCTCCTTGCTCTAGCCACACACTTTTTCCATTCCGCCAGTTGAGTAACATCGGTTGGCTTTTGGACTTCTTGATCAATGAATTCGTTGAGATCATTATCTTCCAATACTGCCTCCATGCGATCCTTCCAGGCTATATAATTCAAACTGCCACCAAGGGCATATTCGAGCCTCAAACCACTAAACACCATCGGTGAAATAGATGTGATAAGAACTCAATTCAATATTGAGAAACCAAACATTGTACTTATTCTGCTTGTATATTGTTCTTCGTTGATCACCTTTTCTCTAATACCATGTAGAAATTCCCAGTCTAGATCACCTGGTAATGCAACATACAAAAGAAAAACACTTGATCTACTTCTACAACAATTGAGTGGAAGCTTAATCGAACATGAGAAACATAAAACATGGATAGATATAACTGAGAATGAGAAGTAATCAACCATAACACATAAGATATATCACTGGGGAAAGCACCAGCCTAAAACCTCAACTCTGTATTATCATACAAGTGGAAATCTTTTTCAAGTTACAAAAAGAATTAGCTCTCAAGCTATCTTGATCTCTTTGCACTCAAACAATACATCTCACAGACTCAATAGACATAGAATATATCTTCCTCAAGCCCTCCAAGCCTCCTATTTGCTTGCGCAGTTTGATTAGGGTCCAATGTCATAAAATGTGTGAATTGGCCACATCATACCTGCTGTAATCTCAGGTCCAACTGCTCAATCCATAAGGAATAATATTCCTTTTGCATGCAAGGAAGATTCACCAAGGAATATCCTAGCAATTGAAAGTACACTATCCCTCCATCTGATCTCAATTGGGTCTCTGATTGAACTGACATGCATGAGTTATCCATGAGTGAATCTACAATTATCTGAATTACAGTAGTTACATGCATGCAAACATTAACTAACTGAACTCTCATTAGTTTAACAAACTGTTAAATTAATATAATTGTATTTGACTAAGTTAAACTAAGTCAACTAATTACAACTCCTCTTATCTCTTCAACTGAATGTTAAATTGCTCAATCAAAGGAGAAACTATTGCATGTGCTCACATAGACTTCAAGATTGAATTTCCTTAACTAATTAACTCAAGATCAATTAATTAATTAATCTCCAAACTGTTGTTGATACCAAATTCGAATTTTATTTCCTATGTTTAGTCCAGGGACTGACTAAAATAGGAAGGGATCCTAAAATGCTATTTTTAGCACTTTAATTTTTCACCCATTGTAGCTAAGCCCTCCAATGGCTGAACTGCTATTTATATCCCATCTATTTGTAGCGGTGCTATTTTTAGCAATTTCTATTTTTAGCATTTCTTGTTGCAAATTTCAACGCACTGTTCAATAGATAACTTTACACCTACAGGAATAGGAACCTTAACCGGTTTACTATATTGCATATTAAACCTCTGCAATATTGTCTCGACATACTTTCTCTAGTTTAACCAGAGCTTCTTCTTTGCCCGATCTCTTTTAATCTCCATGCCCAAAATATAGTTTGCAGCACCAAGATCTTTCATGTCGAATTTGGAGGACAATTGGGTCTTCAAATCCTGGATAATTTCTTTTTCATGTCCAACCAGCAACATATCATCCACATACAAGACCAAATAAATAACAGGTCACCAATTAATTTAAAATACACACATTGATCTGCTTTTCTTCTGGTGAAGCCAAGTCCCCGTATAAATGTATCAAATTTCTGATACCACATCCTTGGTGACTATTTTAACCCATACTGAGATTTATTTAAGTTGCATACCATTTCTTTCTTACCCTTCCACCGCAAAATCTTCAGGTTGCTTCATCTAGATCTCCTCTTCCAGATCCACATGAAGAAATGTTGTCTTCACATCCATCTGTACTACCTCAAAATCAAAAGTAGCAGTAACAGATAAAAGTAATCTAATAGAACCTACCTTGGCAACAGGAGAAAAAATATCACCAAAATTGGGAATAACCTTTTGCTACCAATCGAGCTTTGTATTTATCAACCTTTCCTTTTGCATTTATCTTCTTCTTGAACACCCATTTGCTGCCAATGGGTTTCCTTTCAGTCGGTAACTCCAGTAGATCCCATGCCTTATTTTTGTGCAAAGATGCCATTTCATCAACCATGGCCTCTTTCTAGAGTTTTCCATCCTCTGAATCTGTTGATTTCTTCACAGTTCTGGGATCATCATCAGTAATAGATAAAGAAAAATTTGAACAGAAAGTAGATTGACTATACCTTTCTGGCTTCCTTATTTCTCGAATTGATCTTCTCACACCTGGAGTTTGTGGCTCTTCATCTTCTGTTTCTGCCTCTGCTATAGAGTCTGATTCTTCCTCCTTTAGCTAAAACTCTATCTTCTCAAGTTCCTTTGGTTGGACTTCATGTTTAATAACATATTTCACCTCTCTGAACACCACATCTCGGTTGTACACAACCTTCCTTGTTATTGGGTTCCAAAGCTTATAACCCTTTAAACCATCCTTATACCCAATAAAGATGCACTTTTCAGATTTACTAGCCAACTTGGTTCTTTTCTCCTTTGGAACATGTACATATGCATCACATCCAAATACCCTCAGATGTGAAAGAGAAGGTTTCTTACCAGTGCATACCTCTTGTGGAGTCTTATCTTCCAATGCTGATGAAAGTGATATGTTGACCAGGTAACATGTAATCTCCACCGCCTCTTCCCAGAATTCTTGTCCTAACCCAGTACCACTGAGCATGCTTCTTGCCCTTTTCATCAACGTCTTGTTCATTCTTTCTGTAGCTCCATTTTGCTCAGGTGTGTATGGAGTAGTCTTCTGCCATGCTATACCACACTTGTTACAAAATTCTTCAAATCCTTTACTGCAAAACTCTCCACTGTTATATTTCCTAAGCACCTTTATCTTCTTCTCTGTCTGGTTTTCCACTAGAGCCTTAAATTCTTTAAACCTGTCAAAGAATTTAGATTTATTCTGAAGGAGATATATCCATGTATTCCTTGAGAAGTCATCTATAAATGATACATAGTACACAGACTTACCCAGTGATGGAACCTTCATAGGTCCAAACACATCACTATGCACAAGCTCTAATATATGTTTCTCCCTCTTAACACCAAAGGGTAAACTCACCCGATTCTGCTTCCCATATACACAATTTTCATAGAAATCAAAATCTAGAGAGATATTACTCATACCTTCTACCATACCTTTACCATGAAGTATTCAAAGACCCTTCTCTCCATTATGTTCAAGAATTTTATGCCACAACATGGTCTTCTCTCTAGAGACCACTAGATTTTCTGCTCCACTTTCAAGAACCACAGAACTGTTGCAACCATCAATAAAAGTGCTACCTTGCAGCTTGTACAAAGTTCTGATCCGAACTCCCCGCATCAATACCAGTGCTCCCCAAACCATTTTGTAGGTATCCTTCTCGGACATTGTTTTTTCACCTTCATCATCCAGCTTGCTTACATAAATTAGATTTCTGGCCAATGCAGGAATATGCAGAACACCCGGAAGTTTTCTAACCCTTCCACCTTGCAACTTCAACCTTACTTTTCTACGACCAACGATTCTAGCCTTCTTGTCATCCCCCAAGAAGATATCACCACCATCATATTTCTCATACTTACAGAACCACTCTCTATGGGGAGTGAAGTTAAAGGATGCACTTGACTCAATCAACCATGTCTCATGATCTACATGTGTACTTGAAGAAGCCAAGTACACATCCCCACCTTCATCTGAGGTGGTTTTCGCCTCTATAGAAGGAGCATCATCATATCCCTTTCCTTTATCAAGAGCTTTATATTTACAGTCCCCTTTGTAGTGCCCTTCCTTTCCGCATTTCTAAAACACCACCTTTACAGGTTTTCCTGGAGATTTAGATCTCCCTCTAGAGTTAGATCTCCCACTCAATGACTTATTTTTGTTTCTGTTCTAGGAATTTCCTCATATAGAAAAGGCATCACCATTCTAGCTCTCTATATTTTTCCGTCTCATCTCCTCCATCAGCAAGGATGAGACTATTTCATCAAACTACAAGGCAGTTGCATTGCTGCCTATTGCAATAACTAGACTATCCCACGAATCGGTAGAGAACACAACAAACTGATGCACTTATCTTCATCTGAAATTTTAATATCAATAGATAATAACTCACTTACCACAATATTAAATGCATTCAGATGTTCTGTCAATGAGTCTCCATCTTTCATCCTTAGGTTATATAGCTTTTTCCACAGGAACAGTTTATTCACAAGAGACTTAGATTGGTACAAATTCCCTAACTTGTCCCACCAAGCCTTCGTCGTAGCTTCCCCTGATACATTAAACAATACTGAATCTAAGACACACAATCGTATTGTGCTCTTAGCCTTCTGATCCAACTTCTTCCATTCTTCATCGGACACTCCCGTTGGTTTAGTAGCTGGATCTACCACGACCCACTAATGTTTATCTACCAACAAATCCTCCATCTTGAATTTCCATAACTCAAAACTTTGACCATTAAATTTCTCGATCTCTATATTTCCACAGCTCGTCATCCTCTTTCACCACCAGAATCGATCTCACAGATCTCCCACTGAACAGGGTCTACCACAGGCTTGAGCGAAACCCCTGAGTAACAAAGGCGTCCCCTTGAAGCCAAAAAAACACTGATACCAAATGTAGGTTTTAACCTTGTCCAGAAATTACCTGCATACGAATTCTAAAACACTGAAAATAAACACTGCGAGAGCATAACACATAAAATACATATACACAAATATTTTCCCCTGGATCCCAAAATCGGGACTACCAGCTTGAGTTTTCATTATGTTCCTTTCAATGTTATAATACACATTTATACATGCCAAAGCATCCAATACCATGGACCGAAAACCATCGCGTCCAAAACCATGGACCGGAAACCATCACGTCCAAAACCATGTGTGAAAAATCATGCACAAAACCATAGGCAGGTCCGCCCAACGTAATATAGGGTCCAAAAACAAAATTTTCATAGAGTGGGGTTACCTACACCCCTCAAACCGCCTGTTGTAGGAATTTACAGGGTAAGTTCCTCAAACAGAACACCAGAAGGACACCGCTCACAAACAGATCACAGATCAATACACCAGTATTTTGACGTGGTTAAAACCCTCAGAGAGGGAAATAGTCCACGGCCTGCGCCAATGTGGCTACTACAGGCAATTTATTAATAAAAGAATGAAAATTTACATAAGCTTCTCTCATGCACGATTAACCTACAAATGACCCTCCATGCGCTTTAAATAGAATTCATGGACCAATCGGGTGTCAAGCGACGGATCAAGTGTCTGTAATACCGAGGAGAGAATGAACCGTCGGATCACTACATATCGTGACCGTCGGATTGTAAGTTACAAAATGTACAACGGTAAAGAAACACACTTTACCTAACGCTAACCTAA
>APFE031611676.1:35641-46258 GCA_000404065.3 Pinus taeda
TTACCTAACGCTAACCTAACTCTATACTAGACCAAGTTGAACTTAACTATTCCTATGTGTCAGAATATCCTAACACCTGTGACCCCCCTCTCTATGGAAATGACACAACAAAGGGGGGCTCTGCCCCCATTCTAACCCCCCGATTAACTACGTGGGCTAGTCGTGGAAAGAATATAACACAACCCAACATTACAATTCAACTCAATCAATTACTTAGACTCTTTATGCTTATATTCTATTTTTCTCCTTTCTACACTTAGATCCTCACTCTATTTATACAATCCCATGGTCCACGGACCATGGGTAGAACTTTTAAACCGACTTTCTATTACAAAAACAAGGGCAGACAACCCGACGACTCTATTATAGCTTCGTGCTCCACGCCCACAATTCGCGGAGTCTTTACAATGGACTTAGTCAAAACTTGGGCTTTAAGCCCCAAAACATGCCTTGGGGGGATTCCACTTCCAACGCCCACCATAATGCAGGCCCCACGCTAGGTCTTGCTTGAGCTTCTAGCCTTAAAACCATTGGTCCTCCTCCTGCAATATAGTTTGCAAAGATCAGGCAATGGTCTTTTTCATGACCTTGACTCTTGCATTTTAGGGATCATACTTCCTTGCGTACCTCTGGTCAAACCGTCCTGTCCTGCTTCAGACTTTACATCTCATGGCATAGATTCTTCAGATGCTCATGGATTTGCTAAACTCCTATATTAGGATCTTGCATCAAAGTTTCATGTAGTATCATGGAAATCTCCAAGGCCTTGGCCTGATTTTCTATCTTCTACTGTGACAACGCACTCCTCAAGTGTGGTAGCAGTGAGGCCACAAACCACTCGCGATATTATGCATCTGTCAAATTCATGTTGGCTTCGTGGATTGTACATTTTAGCCTCTGATCTAGCTCCCAAGGAATCTCGCCTGGTTGCATCGTGATCTCTTTGAATCTCACAATCGACTGCGTCTCTGATCTAGGCCTACTAAATTCCCTATTTAGTGTTGTTTGGATATCTGCCACTCCAGCATTCGGGTTATCATTTGAGTACTTGATATACTAGGTTAGCGCGTGATCTTGTAGGGCACTAACCAATGTCGCCTTCTTTATATGTTCATATGTAACACCTTATTCTTCCCATACAACTTTCACAATGAACTAGAATTGGTCTAGATCCTCATTTCCTAAGCCTTTAAACAAAGGTAGCTTTACTGCATTTTCCATACTGAACTGTGGTGGAGGTGGAGGTGGTACGGGTGAAGTTGGAGGTGATGGTGGTGAAGTTGGAGGTGGTGTGGGTGGAGGTGGTATTTGTGGGAATCCTTGTCTTATTATTGAATAGCACTTCGCGGAGAAACCTTCCCTATCCTTTCCCCATCACCTCGCAGAGGTGAAATCAATGGACTATACATCAGACCCTTTTGTCCTTCATTCCTGTAATTTTTTCCACTTCGCGTAGTTTTGATCATCAAGGCAGCTTCATGACCTATTTTTTGCATAATAGCATTTTAATCCAAGTATTCAAGGATTTCACGTACTTACCTCAAGGTTTTTGAAAAAGTGCCACTCTACCTTGCTATAGCTGACTGAGGTGTTGACCATGAATTCAGTAAAAAATCCTCCTATGATGCAATCAAGCCAATGATCGACAGAGCGGGTGATTGTATCCTCTGATGCTGCCAACCTTCGCACTAGCTCCGGGGTCCACACAATAGGACCATCAAGTTTCCACCTTCCTTGGCTATCTTCTAGGTTCACAATCCACTCGTATAGCTCAATAGGGTAGGAGCAGAAAAATATCTCATGGATCTATGTATACAGGTATCTGTCCAACCATTGTTCCTTTGTCAGTCATGGATTTCTGTTATCTTGCGCCACGAATTCTTGGATCTTTCTATCCAACCAGTTGCCAATATCCTTCTTAGTATGATTCCAATGATATGATATCACACATCTCTCATGTAGATTCTAGTCCCAGCAACGGAACCATTTGTTGGCTTGAGGGGTCCTAACCCAGGTTCATTGTTAATTAGCCAAACAAATCCCTACACTACTGGCCCTTTCGTCATCAGCCTGCGGAGCGCAGATTGAAGTCTCATCCAAAGCAGTATGGGGGGATGCTGGAACCAAGTTTCTACACCTTGAGATGGTCGTGATTTCATTTAATTCCTTCTATCCATGCCTTTGCGTAGATTTCTTCGCTCTAGGGCTTGCAAGACAAACCATGCATTCCTTTATTCAATACCTCCGTGAAAGGATACGATCGTCCTTCGCAAAGCCCGAGCCTGTTTCTCAGGTACTCTCCTGTTGTTATGACAACGTGTCGTAAAACTTCCCCAATTAATCTAAGTTCCTTGTTTATCTTATCAAACAATTATAGTTATCCCCTCGTAAACAGATATTCATATATGTGTTCAGTTTTCAATGTAATTGCATTCATTCGTGCACCATATAAGCATAATAAAGAAAATTCATACTTAACATATCAATATGCATCAACAGAACAAAGACACAGAAATTGCAGAATATCTATCTTTATTAATATATTCCAAGTGGTTACAACCTCTGGCCACCCTGCGCACATAGCTACAAGGGTCCACACACTCGGCTGCGGACTTCTACACTAGGCCTTTGCGCACTCAGCTACGGAGCCTTTACCTACGCTACAACCCAAGACTTATACTTCTTGCTATAAAGATATGGTTCTATTACATCATCCATCATTGTCTGTCTCATTAAACTACTTAGAGCTTAGCTCTTTTTATACAATCCCATGGTTCGTAGACAAATGGTAGTTCTCTTACAACCGACTTTACTTTTAAAAAACTAATGGCAAACTACCCTTTATGACACATAACACCTTCACGCTCTGCAACCACAAATTACAGAGCCTTTACAATAATATTACAAAAATTGACTTAAACCTGGGCTTTTAGCCCCAAAACTGCCCTTGGGGGATCTCACTTCCAACATTATGCGAAAATGCTTCACACTCACACACAAAGTTGTAATCACTATTGCACAAGTGTCATCATGGTCGTTCATTGATATGTCTCAAGTGTCACACTTGTCTCTCTTAACCTTCAGACAATCTCACTATGAAGGTGTTTGTCTTGGTGGTTTGATGTGTCTTGTCATTGAGTCGTGATAAGTGTGTGATCACATTGTCATGTATGAACAAGTACACTCGCTTTCACACTGAGTCAATTTTCCTGAAAATCTATTGACCAAACAACCCTCCATTAACCGAATCCGATATCAGTGACCTTGTAGCGCTGCCTAGAACTACGTAAAGCTTGGGGTTGTCATCCAGGAAGCTTGCACTGTGCAACGCTAGAAATGAGCCAACTAACTGACTCCCATAACTACGCAGAATTTGTCCCAGAAGCTGATCCCGTCTGCACTTCCCACAAGATTGAGCTCCATATTTTCACAAAGTTGTCCTACCATGCCCATCTACCCTGGTCTACAACTAGCCTAGTAATTGTGTAGAGCTTTCCTACCTACCATCCCTTCTTCCCCACTCTACAACCAGCTCAGTAATTGTGCAGAGCTATCTTGTCCATCCCTTCTCCCCCACTCTACAACGAGATCAGAAACTACGCAAAAATATCTGGGGTCGAACTGTCTCTAAGGATTTCACAGTTTTGAACAGTAGCTCCCGCATCCTGACCTTATGCTCCCTGGAAAACTGCGCAAATTTTTCTGCGAGTGCCTCTTGCTACCACACTATCTTCCCCGAAATAATTTCTTAGATCCCAGCTGGATAACCTACCTAGTGCTCCACTAGAAAATTGCGTAGATTGGCCTAGAAAAACCCCAACTCCCCGCTTGGACTTCCTCCCGGAAATTGTGCAATTATGCCTCCCAGTTGGTTTTTGCCCCACAATTATCACTACTATCTCAAATTGCCAAAATCTGTCTCCGAGTGACATTTGTTTTGTTTTTCCCAAAAGTGCTCCAGAGCCTCTCGTCCCAACTTGTGCGTGCTCTTCGTAGTATCAGTGTCTTGTCCCTCTCTCGACCACTTGCAACAAAATGGAAAAAAATGCATTATGGTAGACTAGGAAGATTTTGGATTTGATGGCATCTCATCATGTGTGATTGTAGGAACAAGTACATTGATGAAACATGGCATGATGATGAATGGGATGGAAAAGAGGCGCATGCTAGAATACTTTCTCATAGTCGAACGAACATATTAAGCACATCGAGCAAGCGAGTGAAGGGGACACATTCACATGCACTATCAAGCGAAAACCAAAACCATTGAAGACCCTGCACACTTTTCCATGTAGAGGTGAAGGCATGTTACACCGAGAGAACACCATCACTCATCAACATAGCAGCTTGACATGGACACCACAGTCAACCAGTACATGTAAGCATTTTCATGTCAAGTTGTGTCATGAGTTGTCTTAGCCACATCACTACTATGGGCCATACTTGTTGTGGTCAATGTAATGTAAATTGGAAGTCCAAGAGACCCACATATGAAGTTGAAGAGTCACGTAAATTCGAAAATTCATAAGAAGTCAAATAGTCATGAGGGAAGTTGAAGATTCATAAGTGTCAATTATTCACCCTTGGCTATATACCCCCTCATTGTATGACCAAATGAATTTTCACCTTGGCTCCTCCCACATAGCCTTGAGAGTATGTAATCCTTTCTTTAAGGAGTGAGAAGTGGCTCCAATCATCCACTACTGGGGCTAGTGATGTATGGTGTATGAATGTGTCTTGGAACTTTCGCTTAATCCAGAAGACTATCATAGGCCAGCATATTTTCATGCATATGTTGTATTCGTTTGTAAGACTATTCTTTAAATGATTGTAATGCATGTTTTCTTAAATTGTACTAGGATAATTGAATTACTTCAGTTATTCTAGTGCATATATTGTTGAATATGTGTTTTAATGGCTGATATTTTTTTCTCGTCCATGTGGACTACTCCGTCAGACACTAGACAGATTCATTCTTGTATATTTGTTATAATGATCGTCGCATTTGTGTGGATGACTCTCCTTGGTGTTGTATGTGCTATTCATTTACCTTAGTATTTATGACTGCCGCATCCATGTGGAATACTCCGCCAGAGGCTATGCAGATCTTGTTGTGTTGTGTGTGTCTCTACTTGAGTTAGGACTACTCACTCTCAACCAGGGACTCACTTTCACCCTCCCCCTCTGTTGGCTTGAGGGGGCCTGACCCAAGTTCAACGTTAATTAGCCAAACATATCACTACACTACTGGCCCTTTCATCATCAACCTACAGAGCACGCACTGAAGTCTCACCCGAGGCAGTATGGGGGGATGCTGGAACCAAGATTCCACACCCTAAGATGGTCATGATGTCGGTTTATTTCGTTTATTCCTACCTTAGCATAGGTCACTTCGCCCTAACACATATGTCATTAAATATGGAATTAAATAGTGGATATATAATTTCAAAATAACCAAGAAACACAATTCCAGTGATGTCCTCGTAAAAAAAAAATTATAATTTTAATGAAATATGTGTTTATGGCTTGCTATATGAGCCCTCTATTTCGCCCTTCAATACCTCCGCGAAAGGGTAGGATTTCCCTTCATGTAGCCCTAACCTGTGGCTTAGGTACTTTCACACTGTTATGGAAACGTACTATGTAGATTCCTAAACTAGTATAAGTGTCTTACTTATCTCAATAGATAGTCACAGTTAGTACCGCGTAAACAGATATCCTTAATTGTGTTCAGTTATCCAATGTAATTGCATTCATTCGCGCATCATATAAGCATTAAAAAGGGAATTCATACATAAAATGACAAGATGTATTAATCATAAACAAAGACACAGAATTGCATAATACTCTTCTTTATTGATATTTCCAAGTAATTATAGACTTTATCCGCCCTGCACACATAGCTGCAGGGGTCTGCGCACTCAGCTGTGGTCTTCCTCCCTAGGCCTCTGTGCACTCAGTTACAGAGCCTCTACCTATGCTATGACCCGACATTTAGACTTCTTACTTCAGATCTATGACTCTTTTATCTTGTGTATCTCTAAGACTACTTAGAGCTTAGCTCTTTTTATACAATCCCATGGTCCACGAACCATGGGTAGATCTCTTATAGTCGACTTTACTTTACAAAACTAAGGGTTGACAACCCTTTATGACTTATCACACCTACACGCTTCGTGACCACAAAATATGGAGTCTTTACAAGTTTCTTAGAAAATTTGACCAAAACATGGGCTTTTAGCCCCAAAACTGTCCTTGGGGGATCCCATTCCCAACAAGGCCCCCAAAACAAACATCCTAACTTGCCCTCGAGTCACTCATTAGGTGCAGAGGTATTTATGCAAAGTCCTTCTAGCTCGACCCGTATGACTGCAGCCTCTATCGTGCACTGAGCGACTGCCTGCTTCACGTCTTCCATTATCTGCTCGGTCACTACTCCTGCGCTGTCAGCCTGAAGCTTTTGTTATGTTACCTGTAGAGTCGCAAGCTTGCCTTCGATATTCCCTATCACTACGCAAGCCTCATCCAGCCAGGGCTTTAGTCTCGCCTTGAGCACTGCTTCCTTGTGCAATGCTGCATCCACTTGTTCCTTCAGCTGCTTGACCCCTTACAACATGGCTAGTCTCTATGTCAGCGCAATGGTTCGTGTTGTGCCCTTAACCTCATCATAGCACTGTTGTAGCTTGCGCACTTCCATCTTTATCCTCTGTACATTGGGGTCCTCCTACAAGCTGGTCAGGACCTCAAATGACTGTTCAAACAATTGCGTGTAGTCCGCTACTGCACTCTCCATCACCGCTACTATTTATGTGATAGTAGTCGCCCGCTGTTCCTTCACTTTTGCCAGAGCTGAAGGTTGGGCCCTCAATTGTAACTCTATAATTTGCAGGTTCAACTACAACTAAACTCGTGCCATCTCAGTCGAAGAGTCATGCACCCCTGTGGCCAACTTGCGGATACATACCTCGACTGGCTCCTCCTCTAGAATGGCCAACTTTGGGACCATTTGGCATGCCTCCACAATGACCTTCATAATCCACTTGCTTTGATTGGTTGCCTCGGTCTTAGCGGCGATGGAAACATTTCTCTATAGGGCCATTTACTCGTTGTTGATCCACTATTCATTGATCACCTAGAAGGCGCGGTGCTCTCGGGCCCTCAGAACTGCAATTACTACATCCTGCAAGAGGTGGAGTGCTTCACATAGGAGCACTGCCAGGTTCAACCCTACTCCCATTAGGGCATTGACAGTGGGCTTGTCAGCCTCATTCTCTTTGGTTAGTGCTCCATCTGGCAGTATTATTGCATTGGAAGCCTTCGTGTGCAGCATATCGAAAGCCTCTAAAGTGTCGATAGCCAAGCTGGTAAACACCGTGCCAGTGTGTGATGTGTGGGTCTACAACTCCTGCAACCCTGTTTAGATGGCCCCAAAGATGATCTGTTGCTACTGTTCAAACTGTTGCATTGCCTCCGTGGTGACATCCCTCACTGTGTCACCGATATCATGCAAGGAAACCTTTGTTAATGTGATGGGGCCCACTGAGGTCTTGGTCACCTTTAATTTCTTTCTGGGCCCTCCTTTCTCTGGCTCCCTTAGGCGCTTGATGCAGGAAAATGTTTCCATGGGGTCTGTGTCGTGTTGTTCATGTGTATCCTCCTCGGTCTCAAGTGAAGGAGACCTCACACCTTTATCAGAGCCTTGCTCTATCCCACCTGTCTACTTCCCTGTTTGCTGTGTGGCCTCACGCTCTGCCTAAGCCTTATCAGTAGCCTCCTTGTTCCTCCTTTCGGCCAGTTGTGTCATCTTAAGCTTGCCCTCCTCTGTTTTCTTTTGTGCGGCAGACTTACTCCTGCCCACCACCAAGTTTGTGGTAGTGCACCACTCTGCTGACCATTGATCAAGCACTACGTACATGGCATCATCCATTGCCAGATAAGGCAAGTCATACAATTTCTGTGCAGGGTCCTTCTGTGCCTTGATGGATAATCAATGGAAGTTGGTTATGAATTCAGCATAGCCTTGTAGGTTGGCGTACATGGTAGGTGAAAATTGTTGTTTGCATTTGATGGCCATCCGGATGTTCATCTCCATTAATATCCAAAAGATCTTGCTATCATTGACTCGCTGCATGTCCTTGGTTGCCCACAACGAAGCATATTCCGCTGCTTCTGGGAGGTCTGGTGTGACCAAAGGGAATTAGCTGTCCTCTAGAAGCTCCCATGCTACCAGCACAATTGACAGTAAGATCCACGCATAGTGGAACATCTTACTGAGCTCTTGTACCTCACGATAGTTCACCAGGAACTCTCTGCGATGGTAGTTCGACCAGTTGAACTGGACTCCTTTAGCGCATTATGATGTGAGCGCGACAATAGGCGCCGACACCTCATCAGCGTGACACTTCCTCATCAATTTCCCTGTGAGGATCTGCATAGCTACCTTCACAGCAAGGTCGCAAATGCTGGATATAGTGTATCTACGTGGCTTCTTCACTGGCTTAAATTTTTCCTTCATCAATTCTGCGAGAGCCTACTCACCACCTTTTCTGCCAAATATCATGGCCGAATTCTCTCCTATACATGGTAGTTTTGTTATTCGGTGAATCAAACTATCCGTGATGGGTATCAGCTCCTCCAGCCACAAACCCATCATGCACCAAGCACAGAAGCTGCTTGATGACCAAAACTATTACCGGGGTGCGGTTGTAGTGTGACACCCAAAGCAGGTTGAGAAACCTTGCCTTTTCTACTCCCTTGAGCCACCTCTGCGGCTCTAATGCATTCATTTCCATATTCATATCAATGATGTGACACATTAGCTCCTCGGTTGCTAGGTGTGGGAACTTCTCCTGGTCCACCAAGTCCTAGTCTTCAAGTTTCAGCCACGACACTTGTGCCAAGTGCGGACTGTCAGAAACAATTTTGTCTGGCAGCAGAGGGGTTTGCAGGGGATTCTTGCTCTCATCAATTTCCTTTGGTATCTTATACTTAGGCTTGCACGGAGGGGCATACACCGACAATCGAGTAATAGTGTCTGCACCCTGGGCTTCAACCTCCTCGACTTCAACTCCCGCATCCTCGTCGTCCATTGGGATGTCTTCAATTTCTTACTCCTCTGGTTCTAATTTTATGGCCTTGCCTTTCTCTTGTATGGTGGGTTTTTGTGGGTTTCTCCTTGGCGATGCATGCACCGGTATAGTATGCTGGTTTCCCTTCTTGTCTTTCACTGTTTCTTTGTTGGGGGTTGGCTTCGGTCTCGACGTTCTCAGTGATTTAGGGACTTCAGTGAGAACCTCGGCGACCTCTGGAGTAGCTACTTTTGCCTCTATTTTTATTTCCTGTTCCGCCTCCTCTACTACTTCTTTACTATTTATAATTTTTACAGGTGCCAACATAACGCTTTCAAACTGTGCTCGCGACGTCTCTGGCAAGTTTGCAAATGCGGGAGTCTCTTTGAATCCCTCAAAGAATTATTGATTCATGGGTGCCTGAGAGCTCAATTCTCAAAATTCCATGTGTTTTTCATTAGACAGCCACTTGTAATTTATAGGGCATTTTGAATTCAAATCCAACAGTTCCCCCCAAATTCGGTTCATTAATGCCGGATTGGCGGCAGATTTTCATGGATCTGAGCCATAAATTTCATGTTAAATACCAACGACTCACTCCATTTGGCTGCATTTCAACCGTTAAATCATGAATAGTGACTTTAATGGTCACTTTTTGGCCGACCTACATGATTTCTCCCTTGGTAGCACAACTCCCTTCGCGCTGCCCAAAAGAAGCGAGATTTTGGATCTGCGAATCCAAAGCAGGGGAAAGGTGCCCCTAAACCACAAAACAAAGGACAAAGCCAAGGCGGGACAGCCCAAGACAACCAGCCGAAGATGCAAGCAAAGAACAGCGCCGCGAAGCCGAGAAAGGACACTGGAAAATGGTGCGAGTTCCATAAGAGCTCCACTCACAACAAGTGAGTGTCGGGCCAAGCAGTCACTGGTGGCTGAGCTAAAGGTTTCCGAATCATATGCATGTTCCGACTCTGAGTCAGAACCTGATAAGGGGTATGAAAAAGGGAAGCAGCTCATTGATGCGGACCCCAGCGCCACTGTTGCCACCGCAAAGATCCAGAAAAATGAACCCGAAGATCCAGAGGAGGAGGAGCGTCTCTTCCACTCCCAGATGTGGGTAAAGGGCTCCCCGATACAGTTCATTGTTGATAGCGGGAGTCAAAAGACCTCATCTCGGCCGAGGTCGTGAAGGGGTTGGGCTTACCGACCACAGCACATCCACAACCATACACCATTGGGTGGCTTCACCAAGGACGAGATCTTCGCGTGAGCCAGCAGTGTCGCCTTCCGTACAACATCAAGCCCTTCACGGATGAGGTATTGTGTGACATTGCTCCCCTTGAAGTTTGTGATGTATTACTAGGACAACCATATTTGTGGAAGCGGCATGCTGTGTATGAATCAAGGCACCGTGCTGTTATTATTACATTGGGAAATAAGTTGTTCAGGATACCAGAGGTAGCACCACCTGCCGCCATCTCTTTGATTACTGCAAAACAATGCAGTAAGATCATTTCCAAAACCAGGAAATTTGTTTTCCTGATGATAC
>APFE031611676.1:49730-60898 GCA_000404065.3 Pinus taeda
ATAAATAGGCCTTCGAGCCTCATTGTAAGTCAGTTCAGAGGCATGTAGCCCACACATCTCTTCTCAGAGATAGCTACCCTCGCCCTAGCTAGTTTATTTCCATTTCTGATTGTAAGCATATTTCAGTATTTTCCATTAATGAAATGAAGTATTATTTCCGCTGCATATTTGTGTATATGGTTATCTCTGTAATTGGTTGCGTTCCTGTTTAAATCTGGATCAACGAATTCAACCGATTTCCATTCACCTTTCCTGGGAAGGGATCTCCATTCAACTTGACTAGTTGTACCACTCCTTCGTCGATAATCTCCTTAATGATATAAGGCCCTAACCAGCGCATCTTGAATTCCCTGGAAATTTATCAAACTTACTATCATATAAAAAAACTAGGTCATTTACCTTAAAGGTGCGCAACGTAATATATCGATCATGCCATGATTTTTCATGCTGCTTTTGGACCTATTGGTGAAATCCTGCTAGAAATATTTCTTCCTCAAGCTCATCCAAGTGCGCAAGCCTTTCCTCCAAGGCTCCGAGATCCATCATAGCTATGAGCGCCGCTATGTGAAGACTATGAAAAATATATTCCATAGGCATTACCACTTCAACACCATAGACAAGCCTAAAAGGAATTTTTTCAGTCAACTTCTTGCATGTCGTTCGATAAGCCCATAGTACTACAGGTATGCATAGGTCCCAATCACTTTGGTGAGCATTTCAAACCTTGGTCAGCACGTTCTCTATCACTTTATTGAATTCTTCCACTGTCTCGTTAGCCTGTGGGTGATAAGGTGTGCTTTTCTACTGATATACTTGAAATTCCTCTGTTAGCGCACTAATCATCTCATTCAGAAAGTGCATATCGCGATGACACATAAAAATATTGGGACAACTAAATCGTGTTAGTACATGTTCAAAGAGGAACTTCATAGTAGTCACACCTGTGCAATCTTTCACAGTCTGTGCCTCCACCCAACGAGTCAAATACTCCGTCACGATAATAATGTACCTTGCTCCTGTCTTTCCGTGGGGTTGAATGGGTCCCAAAAAATCTATTGCCCACTTCTCGAAACGTTGCAACGTCATCTGTGGATTCAAAGGCATCTCATCACTCTGCGATGGCCTGCCAGGCCACCACAACCCTACATGTAGAATCTTTTGCGTGATAGTTGTCCCTGCATAATGTCCTCTTGCAGTGCCCCCATGAGCATTTGTGAGGATGATTCTTCTTTCAAAATCAGGTACATATCATCGCAATATCTCATCAGAACCCATTTTATATAGATGCCCAACAATGGCTGAAAAAATCTGTCACGCACACTACTAATTCCTTCTTCTGCTGGATGGTGTATCCCTCTGGGGCAGTCCCTATCATTAGGAAGTGTATTATATCCTCAAAATTATCATCCGTGACGCGCACTGCAAATAGTTGCATGTCATGAAATCCTTCCTCCAAATTAGTGGGCTCTTCCCTTGTTTCGATTTGCGACAGATGGTCTAGTCCCGTGTTTAGTCATCCAGGCTTCACAATAACTTCAAAATCATACTCCTGGAACAATAACAACCATCTAGAAATTCTCCCCCCCCAACACAGGATTATTGACCAGGTACTTCAGTGTGGAGTTATCTGTATACATTTTAAAATGGCCTCCCAGTAAGTAGTGCATAAACTTCTGGAGCATGTATACCATAGCTAACTCTTCATGCTCGATGGTGGAATAATTCTTCTCTGCCTTGGATAACCTTCTGCTTGAAAACGCGATAGGGTGTTCTAGGTATTCTCCTCCAGCCTTTGTGAGTACTGCTCCCAATGCTATACATGACGCATCGACATGTACATGAAACTCCTTCTTCTAGTCCAGGAATACTAGGATCGACGCAATGACCATCTTTTCTTTCAATACATCCAGGCTCTTCTTACAGCCCTCATTCCAGAAGAATGTGACATCCTTCTTCAACAACTTCTTCATAGGCGCGGTGATATGGACATAGTCTTTGATGAACTTCTATAATATCTTGTATGTCCTAGGGTGGTGTGCAGTTGTTTCACACTCCTCGACACTTCCAAGTTTAGTATCATCGCGATCTTCGTTGGGTCTACCATTAGTCATTGTTTGCAAACCACGTGACCTAGTAGGGTTCCAAAGGGAACCCAAAACAAGCACTTCTTCAAATTGAGTGTGATCTGGTATCTTCGACAGGTATCCAGCCATCAGGTGTAGGCTTGCTACATGGCGTTTCGCTAGCCCAACACACAGTCCAATTATCAAAGTATACTTCCAGGAACTTATGAATAAAATCCTTAAAGATAGCAATGACTATGCGCGAGAAAATCGCAGGCGCATTATTTAAACCAAACAACATTATAGTATACTGAAAACAACCCCACTCAATCGTGAAGGTTGTCTTTCTCCTATGCTCCAGCGCGATTTTGATCTGGAGGTACCCCGAGAACCCATCAGTGAAGGAATAAGCCTCCTGGCCACCTACATTGTCCAATACTTTATCAGTGAACGGAGTAGGGAAAGGGTCATGTACACAAGCCTCATTTAGCTTTATGAGATCCATGCATATTCTTATTTCATCCCTTTGCTTCTTCTCCTGTACCACCATTGGGATTACCCAGTTAGATTCTTCCATAGGCTCGATAATTCTTGCCACGAGCATTTCATCTAGTTCTAAGCGGACCTTTTACTTGTACTTCAGATTGAGACGGTAAGGCCTTTGCTTAACCGGCTTCATGTCAGGCTTCAACATGATTTGCATAATGCCTAGGTCCCCAATTATCCCTTTTAGGTCCGTAAACTTGGTAGCAAATAAATCCTAGTATTTGCAGAGCAATTCAACGACCTTATCCACCATCGCGTCGTCCCAGTAATCTCCAATCTTTGCGAATTTTGGCACTACCTCTGTACAAATGTTCACTTGTTTCATTTTCAGCGGCGTGGTTATATCTGGATTCTCAACCTGTGGTCCTTCAACCTTGCAGTGACATTATGTTTCAAGTATGTTAATCTTTCGTGGATCCTCATCCCCTCCTTTAGGAACTACATTATAACATTCTAATGTGTGGCTTAGCTGAGTAACCCATTCAAGCTGAATAAGGTCTAAAGGATCCTGCGGTATCCTAAAGATTGTTGCTTTCACGTCTTGTAGCGCTTCATCAATCCTTCGTGTAGAATATCCCATTCACCTGTCCCATGGCTGAGCTATGTTTCTACATACCAGTTCATCACATATCCAGGGTATGACAGAACAAGTTCACCCATTCAGGTTGGGGCTTCTCTCCATAAGCCTGAGCCCATTTGGCCAAGTACGCGCGCAGATCATCCTACCCAACATACTTGTCTGTCATTTGCACCTTCAGCTTCCCAAAGCATTTCCTCATCATTCTCCTACATTCGCGCCAATCATCAGAGCTTCCCTTGTGCGTACCCCACCACCTTGTGGGCGTAGCGTGCAGTGCCCTATCTAACACCTGGAAGCACTGCTCTTCTAGTACCTCCCTCTCAAATGCGTCCAAAAAAATATCTACATCATTCAGGCCATCATAAGTGGGAAAATTTCTTACCTCTAACGACACACAGTGCAGCGACCAGGTCATCATGTTAAAACTTAGTGTAGTTACCTCATGTAATCGATTTTTCCAACATTCTAGTTCTTCATCAGATTCCAAGGTACATGAACTCTCATAATCCCATGTAATTCATCCATCCACTGTTGAATTCACCCAATCTTGGTCTCACATTGTTATCTTATAGATATAGTCTCGACCCTTGCATTTCAGACACCATACCTCTTCGCGCACTTCTGGCCGAACTGTTATGTCTTGCTTCAAGCTTTGCATCTCAAGGCAAATATTTTTCAACTACGCATGGATCTGCTGAACCCCTAGATTTGGATCTTGCATTAGTGTTTCATGCAGCCTCATTGGGATATCCAAGGCCTCTGCCTGAGTCGTTATCTTCTGTTGTGGAAATGCAACCCTTAGGTGAGGCAAGAGCGAAGCCACAAACCACTCGTGATGTTGTTTGTATATTAGGTTCATGTTAGCTTTGTGGATTGTACACTTCAACCTCTGATCGAGTTCCCAAGGTGTCCCACCTAGTTGCATCGCAATTTCTTTGAATCCTACAATCCACTGTGCTTCAGATTTAGGCCTACTAAATTCTCTATTCAGTGATATCTGAATGTCTACTACTCTAGCATTCGGGTTATCATTAGCATACATGATATACCAGGTTAGCGCACAATCTTGCAAAGCACTAACCAATGTCACCTTCTTCATGTTGTCATTTGTAATGCCCTGAGCTTCCCATACAACTTTCGCAACAAACCAAAATTGTTCTGGGTTCTCATTCCCCAGGCCTTTGAACAAAGGACGCTTTAGTGAATTTGCCAAACTAAACTGCAATGGAGGTGGAGGTGGTACGGGCGAAGTTGCAGGTGATGGTGGTGAAGTTGGAGGTGGTGTGGGTGGAGGTGGTATTTGTGGGAATCCTTGCCTTATTAACTGAATAGCACTTCATGGAGAAACCTGCGCTATCCCTTCTTCATCACCTCGCGGAGGTGAAATCAACAGACTATATTCAATACCCTTTTTTCCTTCGTTTCTGTAAGTTTTCCCGCTTCGCGTAGCTCCAAACATCAAGGCAGCTGCATCACCCATTTTTCGTACAATAGTATTTTAATCCAGGTATTCAAAGATTTCACGTACTTACCCTGCGATCCTTTGAAAAAGCATTGCTCCACCTCGTTGTAGCTGACTGAGGTGTCGACCGCAAATTCAATTACAAATCCTCCTATGACACAATTGATCCAATGTTTGACAGTGCGGGCGATCTTATCCTCTGATGCTCCTAACCTTCACACTAGCTCTGGGGTCCACACAATAGGACCATTAAGTTTCCACCTTCCTTGGCTATTTGCTAGCTTCACAATCCACTCGTATAGCTCAATTGGAAAGAAGCATAAAAAGATCTCGTGGATCTCTGTATACATGTACCTGTACAACCATTGTTCCTTTGTTAGTCATGGGTTTCTATTCTCTTGCACTACGAATTCATGGATCTTCCTATCCAACCAGTCTCCAATCACTTTCTTAGTCAGATTCCAGTGATACGACATCAAACATTGCTTATTCAGATTTCGGGTCCCGAAAATGGAACCATTTGTTGGCTTGAGGGGGCTTGACCTAAGTTTAGTGTTAATTATCCAAACAAATCCCTACACTACTGGCCCCTTCGGCATCAGCCCATGGAGCGCGGACCGAAGTCTCACTCGAAGCAATATGGGGGGATGCTGGAACCAAGTTTCTGCACCCTAAGATGGTCGTGATGTCGGTTTATTCCCTTTATTCTTGCCTTCGCACAGGTCACTTCACCCTAGGGCTTGCTAGATGAGCCCTCTATTCCGCCGTTCAATACCTTCGCAAAAAGGTGTGATTGCCCTTCACGCAGCCCTAACTTGTGGCTTAGGTACTTTTGCGATGCTATGGCAGTGTACCATGCAGATTCCTAAACTAGTCTATGTGTCTTACCTATCTCATTATATAATCATATTTAGTACCGCGTAAACACATATCCTTAACTGCGTTCAGTTATCCAATGTAATTGCATTCATTCACGCATCATATAAGCATTAAAATGGAATTCATACATAAAATGACAAGATGCATTAATTGGAAACAAAGACACAGAATTGCAAAATACTCTTCTTTATTGATATTTCCAAGTAATTACAAACTCTATCTGGCCTGTACACACAACTGTAGGGATCCGCGCACTCAGCTGCGGACTTCCTCCCCAAGCCTTTGCGCACTGAGCTACAGAGCCTCTACCTATGCTACAACTCGAAATTTAGACTTCTTACTTAAGATCTATGACTCTTTTATCTTGTGTGTCCCTAAAACTACTTAGAGCTTGGCTCTTTTTATATAATCCCATGGTTCGCAGACCACGGGTAGATCTCTTACAACCGACTTTACTTTACAAAACTAAGGGCAAACAACCCTTTATGACTTATGACACCTACACACTCCACGACCACAAAATGCAGAGTCTTTACAAGTTTCTTACAAAATTTGACCAAAACATGGGCTTTTAGCCCCAAAACTGCACCACGCGTTACCAACATCCTCTGCAATGAAGGAAATTAGACACAAGTTACACTAAGAACTCACCAAGCACATGTACCTTGCTTTTGGAAAACCAAGTATATCACTCTCATGTGCTGAGAAGCAAGATCTAAGGTATATCTTTAAGATAATGAAAACCGTGCCATCATACCAGATAGGAATCCTACACCAAACAATGTGAGGTCTAGTTGGGACTCTATACCAAGGAGATCCTCTAAATGTTTGCGGGTCTAGCATCATCAACAAGTTCTTATGGACGTAGCCCTACACTAGGGTGAAACACGGTAATTTTGTGTCTTAATGTGTGTATTTACTTATTATTTGTTTTAGAGTAGCAATTATTACAATTGCATCTTACTTCAACACAATTATGGTTTATGGTTTTATATGGCATGTTTAAGTGATTAATCTAATGCAGCGAAGTGATTTATAAAGGCTAAGAATAAGAAAACATAATAATGCCACATCTCCTAGTCCTTCAAGGCTGCAAAAACTTGGTTCTGCATCCTCCCATAATCACTTTGGGTGAAATTTGATCTTCTTAAAGGGTTTTTCCAAAAGGGCCAGTGATTAAGGGTTTTGTTGGTGTTTAGTATAGATTGAACTTAGGTTAGCCTAAAACAAGCTAACACAAAGTTATAAGAAATTAGGCTCTCAAAATGTAAAGGGTGAATAACAGTGTTGAGAGATAATAAGCTAATGAGAAGTCTCAGTCTGCTACAAATTTTCTTATTCCAAAGAAAAATCTTGCATAAAAGTATATTAACCATTTTCTAATAAAATCAATGCTTTAAAAAAATAGATTAAAGGTTCTTAAACTCCCCAGTTTAGCTGATTCAATGAGGATCATTACTGCTTCTCCGGAAAAACTCAAATCTCCAAAACCAGGTCAATTAAGACTTGTGAAAATAAACTAAACATAAATAATAAATAAACTTATGAAAAAGAGAAAATCAAACAATAGATGAAGATGAAATTGTTAATGCATGTCTGAAAGAATTTGGCCTGTAAGTTTATCTAATGAATCTTCAAGTTCTCCCATGGATTTCTCAAATGTTTCATATGTTCAAAATCATCTACTTATTTAGTCTAAAATGCTAAGTAATAAACTTTCAAATTGCATGCACTTCAAATTTACGTTGAAGGACAAGAGTGGTGATAATGATATTTTGAGAAATACTCGTGAATTAAAGATTTCCAAGACTTAACAATTCCTTGGTATTTCTTCATACACCATTTTATCACAATTTTTTTTTTAACAATGTGATGAAGTTCTAAAAAAAAAATGAAATCAAGTGCATCACAAGTGTATATAATCTGACTATATAAGAACACTGATGTGTTCTACGCCACTTTGCCAGAAAATGAAAGGGGAAGCAAAAAATGCAGATTTATTGCTTGCTTATTAAAAATCTAAAATATTAGAATAAATACAAATAGAAAAAGAATCTATTGTAAATTAATATATTCTTAATTTCTAATTGAATGGAATGAAACTTGATTAGGTATAGTCATACTTCCAATGTAACCATTATCTCATTCTAACTCCTTCATGTATGTTGATCTAGGTGGATATTGGTGGCCACACACCAAGTCCACTTGGACCCCCACCAGGGTTTCTTTCAGCTTTTTAGTTTCCTTAATTGTAGCGCAATTTACTATTTTTAGTAGTTTTTCAGGTCCTGAACTTCCGGAGCCATTTTGAGGCCCTAAATGAAGTTTTTTTGGGAAACCTGGGAGCAACATGGGTGTAAGGACCATATTTGTCTTCCCAAAGTTGTAGTTCTCGGATAGATCTTTCTAACAAGATATTGTACGCATCAAACGGAGATCGTATGCCAAAGTTACGACCTTGGGAAGTTGATGTACCAATTTACCCAAACAGGGCCCACAGTTTGTCGTTTCATCTTCTAGGGTTAGGTTTTTGGATGTTTAGCGTTTTCCATTGTTTCTCAATAATAAATAGGCCTTCGAGCCTCATTGTAACATAGTTCAGAGGCATGTAGTTGCCACATCTCTTCTCAGTGATAAGCTATCATCGCCCTAGATGGTTTATTTACATTACTGTTTGTAAGCATATTTCAATATTTTACATTAATGAAATGAAGTATTATTTCTGCTGCATATCTGTGTTTATGGTTACCTCTGTAATTTTTTGTGTTCCTGTTTAAATCCGGTTCACTTGTATCAGAGGGGTCTGCTTTTTCTCTGTTTTTCTTTGCATGTCCCCAACGAGGTCGGGATATAAGGAGTTAGGGCTTGAACCGGTCGAACCTTTGCAAGACCAGCCTCACCAATCCAAACGGCCTCCCATGGCAGATGAGAAGAAAGACGAGGGGGCATGAGATCCTATCAAAATATTGCTCGAGGAAGCCCTCGAGCGACAAAAGAACGCGATGATGGACAGTTTTGTCCAGATCCTTCAGTGGCTACCCAGAGGCGACGCATCGGCTTCCAATAGCTACTCTGGAAACACTTCGCCCTTTAAGGTACAAGTTAATTTTGAAATCCCCATATTCGAGGGTCAGATAGACGCAGATGCCATAGATAAATGGTTAAATCTGCTAAAGGGTTATTTTTCTGTTCATGAATTTTCGAGTCAGGAAAAGATTGTTTTTTCTCTTCTCAAAGCAGCCCCCCATGTCGAGGACTGGTGGGAAACCTACTACGAGCAGAAGGATGAAAATACCAGCTCACTATTTTTAGCCGCACCCACCTGGAATTCATTCTGGGATGCCATCAAGGAGCAGTACTACCCTGTCGGTAGCTCTGAGGATCAATCCATAAAGTGGACCACACTGCGGTAAGGAAGGGACCAAGATGTGCCAGAGTTTACCAATCTTTTCCATACCCTTCGCACAAAGTTGGCTATCAAGGATTTAGAGCAGCATTTGATACTTAAATACCGTGGCTTCTTGCACAAGTACATCCAGGAAGAAATAGAATTCTTGAACATCTCCTCACTCAACACAGCGTATCGATATGCCATCAAGGTTGAGCAAAAGTTTAATCAAAATAAGAGAGACTTTGGATCTATGAATCTGAAGCAAGGGAAATGTGCCCCTAAACCGCAGAACAAATGACAAAGCCAAGGCGGGGCAGCCCAATACATCCCGCCAAAGCTGCAAGCAAAGAACAACGCCGCGAATCCAAGAAAGGACACAGGAAAATGGTGTGAGTTCCATAAGAGCTCCGCTCACAACACAAGTGAGTGTTGGGCCAAGCAGTCACTTGTGGCTGAGCTAAAGGTTTCAGAATCAGATGCATGTTCTAACTCCGAGTCACAACCCGACGAGGAGAATGACAAAGGGAAGCAGATTATCAATGCGGATCCCAACGCCACCGTTGCAACCACGAAGATCTAGAAGGAGGAAATCGAAGATCCAGAGGAGGAGGAGCGTCTCTTCCACTCCCAGATGTGGGTAAAGGGATACCCACTATAGTTCATTGCCAATAGTAGGAGCCAAAAGAAACTCATTTTGGCAGACGTCGTGAAGCAGTTGGGCTTACCGACCACAACACATCCACAACTGTACACCATCGGGTGGCTTCATCAAGGACGGGATCTTTGCATGAGCCAGCAGTGTTGTCTTCCATACAAAATCAAACCCTTCACAGATGAGGTATTATGTGACATTGCTCCCCTTGAAGTTTTTGATGTATTATTAGGACAACCATACTTGTGGAAGTGAAATGTTGTGCATGAATCAAGGCCCCGTGCTGTTATTATTACTTTGGGAAATAAGTTGTACAGGATATCGGAGGTAGCACCACCTACTGCCATCTCTTTGGTTACTGCAAAACAATGCATTAAGATCATTTCCAAAACCAGGAAATTTGTTTTCCTAATGATACACTCTCAAGGAAAGAAGAAGACAGTGGCCACAACCTCCAAACAGGGCCCCTCCGCATGACAACTACAAATGGACAAGGTCGGGGAGGAGTACGAGGACATCTTCACCTCCCCCGTAGGGGTTCCTTTGCACTGTCAAGTCAAGCACTCCATCGATCTGACCCTAGGTGCATCGCTACCCAATGGACCAATCTATCGGTGCTATGTTCTGGAGAATGATGAAATCAAGAGGCAGATTCAAGATCTGTTGCAGAAGGGTCACATATGTCCAAGTTCATCGCCCTGTGGGAGCTCGATTGTGTTGGTACAGAAGAAGGATGGGACTTGGAGACTCTGTATTGACTATCGGGCGCTGAACAAGATCACTGTCTGTAATAGATACCCGATCCCACAGATTGATGACCTCCTGGACCAACTGAAGGGGGAAAAATATTTCAGCAAGCTCGATTTGAAGTCAGGATATTACCAGGTACCAATCGAACCCTTCGATGTGTGGAAGATTTCCTTCAAAGCCAAGGAGGGCCTTTTCAAATGGTTGGTATGCCTTTCGGATTGACGAATGCTCCTGCAACCTTCATGAGGCTAATGGATGACATCTTGCGGCCATTCACTAACTCATTTGTAGTGGTATACTTGGATGACATCCTGATCTTCATCCAGAGTTGGGAAGAGCACCTCCACCACATCCGACAGGTTCTCCAAACACTGCGGCAACACAAGTTATGTGTCAATTTGGAGAAATGCACTTTTGGCATGACCGAGGTTCAGTATCTGGGATACATTATTGATGAACAGGGGGTGCATACGGATCCAGCCAAGATCCAAGTCATTTGGGATTGGCCCTCTCCAACCACTCTAACAGAGCTCTACAGCTTTCTAGGTCTTGCCAACTTCTACCGTAGGTTCGTGTTGGGATTTTCTCATATCACTTGGCCCTTGAGCCAAGTCACCAAGGGAGGAGTGAAAGAAAAATTCTTTTGGTCTGAATCTCAACAGAAGGCATTCACAAAGTTGAAAGATCGCCTCTGCTCAGCACCAGTGCTCGCATTGCCAGACTTACAACAACCATTTGAGGTCGAGACAGATGCCTTTGACTATGCTATTGGGGCAGTCCTTACTCAACACGGGCATCCAGTGGCATATCACAGTGAGACACTTTCAGACACAGTCTGGAAGTAT
>APFE031611679.1:0-14421 GCA_000404065.3 Pinus taeda
ACCCAACTCTTCAGAATGCTGTAAACAGAAAAGAAATACCAGAAATATAAACCTAGAACTCTGTTGCAATAGATAAAGGACAATCAACAATAGTTTCAAGATAAGACCGCAACTTCACCAACAAGGGCCTGCGTATATCCGCAACTCTTCTAAGACTGAACTGCGCAGATCCGCACTGGTTGTTCTTCTGCTCTGTGTACTTTTCTTCAGATCCACACCTTTCCTTCTGACTTACTGCGTACACCTGCACTGTGCCTTCTTCTCGCCTGCGTACCTCGCACTTCACCTTAAGTTATCTCCTTGAAGTAGTTCTAGCTTTTAAAAACCAATCACCCAAAATTTCAGATCTTAAGATATTCAATTTTTTCACTCGTGTGTGGCCAAGAGATCTCCTTTCCTTTTTATAGGCAAGCCCTTCTCAATACCATGGTTTAAAACCATAATAACACAATACCATGAACCCAATACTTGGGATCAACACTTTTGGATGTAATACCATGGACAAAAACCATTTGATCAAAAATTGCCAGGCTAATACCATGAACCATTCATGAAGATTCCCACGTGCACGCGCTTTTATGCATTGGAGAGAGTGAAACTGGGGTCCGCACCTTCTAAACGTATCACCTGCGTACATGCACACACTCCTTGGTTTGCGTACCTGCGCGTCCGCGGCTTCTTCTAGGATTACCTGCGGGTATCTTAATTTCCATGATTTTGAGTGCCTAAACTGAGATTAGCTACAAGAGTGAGTTGCCATCAGGTACAACATTTGTACCATAGAGCCAAAACAAAATCATAATGCCAAAAAAAATTCTATACATTGTCTGCATGGTGGCCTCCAAAGTTGATATCTCCACCACCATTGCTTTCTTCATCTCTATCATGGTGGATCTTTCAGACTGCTTTCTTCTCTACCTGGTCCCTTGTAATTCCTTCACCATTCGATCATTATCTACTTTCAAGAACTCGATCATTGAAATCGTGGCTTCTGCATAAGTATTAGAAGCCTTGGCCATAGCAACTGGATGTCTTCTAAAATTTGGTACAATCATCCTTTCTTCTGTGTGCACAGGAGATGTATGATCATCCGGGAGCTACCTTCTTCATGCATGTACAATCCTTTGTTGTGACTCTTTAAATTCTAGATTGTACACATCTGTATCTAGATCATCATCAAGGAGAACAACTTCTCATTGCTCGCTCAAGACTAGTTCTGATTCTGGAGGTGGTGGAGACTGTGTTGGGACGGTGGATGCTAGAGGCATGAGATTAGTGCCTTGTTCCTGCATCTCTTGTTCCACCTCCATGCCTATCACCTCAACCAATCGCTCAACCTGTAAAGAAAGTTCCTGAACTTGCACCTACTCACCCTGTTCATCATCTATTAACTTCTCTATTTTCTCAACCTATATTTGTGCAATTTTCTCTGTCAGTGCGCTTTATCCTTCTTCCTGTTCATGTTTCTTCCTTTCTTCCCTTTCTCTCCTTCTGAGATCTTGTTCTGCTTTCAATTTTTTCTTTGTCTCCTGCAATCTCCTCTATGTATCTTCCAACAATTTATTCTCTCTCTTCTTCCACTCTACTCTCCTTTCATGTTGTCACCTCTTCGCATCTATCTCCAAATCTAATCTCTCAACAAGTGGATCTTCTTTGAACTTGTAGCTTTACTTAGTCTCTGCGCTCTCAGCAATCTTCCTCTTTTCTTTGTCTTGTGCCAGTCTGCTGCTCACTACTACTATTGTTGTTGTTTTTCATTCCTATGGTGTTGTTACCTACAATGCTTCTTTCCATTCTTCAACCATGTTGACCGATTCATTGATCCTAGAGGAGTTGTAGCAATAACTCCAAGGTTCTTCCTCTGGCCAATGACATGCCCCATGGATCCATGGGTAGTACAAGTTCACACAGTCGTTCTTGCATATGTAGTGGGGATCATACATATTGAAGCTCTTGGTGTTTAACACAAATTTCTTCAAGCCCTTGGCCTCAACATCCACATGTTTCAAGGTATGAATCTCATACAACCCAATCCGAAAAGGAAGAGTGGGACATGGTGCCTTCTTCCTCAGATGCAATCCTTTTGGTAACCCTATGGAGATGTGGTATGCAACCTCTTGGATGACCAGCTTGTCCGTGGCAAACCTCGGTATCTCATGTGGAGGCTTCTTCGCGCCAAACATCCTGATGTAGGTGCCATCAAGTGAGGCACACCAATCTATAATGTTAAGCAATGTCTGCATCACTTCTTGGGACATGCCAGATGGATCTTGTTCAAATATCATCTTGTACAGTGAGGGGATGAAGTGGTCAGGAAGCCTATCCATGACTCCTTGTTATAGACATATTTGGGCACTACAACCCCAGTCATATATGTCAATAAACCAAGGGCTCTTTAACTGCTAAAAGTGTTGTTTCATACCCTAAAGGATCAAGGTCAACTAATTACATCATTTCCTAGAAGTTCCACCTAAAATACTACTCAGAACTGGCCAAAATTGGACCATACTAACTGCTCCATGGTCAAGGTGTGATGCATACTAGCTGCTACACTAGCCAGGTGTGATGCATACTGAAAGAGCCTTATGTGGGTTGCGATGAGCAAGAAGAGACTGTTAGCGCTCAAATCTACCTTAGGCTGAAATAAGGTAAAACTCAAGGCCACATCAAACCACGCTCAACCTCGTAGCTAGCCCTACGAGGACAGGAGAGGGCTCTCTCCAGGTCAATCTCAGCAAAAGATGATCAATGAGACTCGAGATGACTGAAATAGAAGCTAATTTTAGGCTAGGTATGAAGTATACGGAGTTTGAAATTGATTTTTTGGAGTTTTATTGAATCTAAGGGAAAGGCAATTTTGGGTGCGGGGATGAGGCACAGTTTTTGCAGAGGTCTACCTGGGGCAAGCAAGGCGATCGTCTTGATGCTTTTAAAGAGAATGAATGGCTAGATTTGACTGGTGAGAAGTTAAGGAGAGCAAGAAGTTTTGAAGGATTCTCCATAAACAGATGAAAACATGGAAAATCAAACAAACTTAAAGGCAGAGCATAACAAATTATGGATTCTATCTTAACACTTCATTTGTTCAATTGCAGAAGATGAGAGAAGGAAAATGATACACCTAACAACTTAAAAATACTAAAAGAAGCACACCATCAACACATAAAGCCACATGGATCCCAAACAGTATTGCAAAACCCTAGTCTTTCCTTTGCCAAAAATGCAGAAGTGAATGTACAATAGAGTGTCAAGCTTTTCCCAAGGGTAAAACCTCGCCAACCTTTGAAAATGATTGAGAAATTAGATCATATAAACCATCCTAACCCCTTTCCTTGCCTCTAGGGGTCTAGCTCATCATTCTAGGAGCTGTTTCAACCAACTCTAAACAAGGCACTACAATCTAGGCAGTCAAAACAACTTGCCTCTATAAGGTAGGAAACCAATTCATTCATTAAATTTTCACTCTTTGGTGAATGAATCTTCTAGAACAAGTAAATAAGTGTCAAAATTAAATCATGTTCAATCAATTACATCAAAATAAATCAAAAATTACATCACAAATCAAAACTAGTCAAACTGGCCGAATTTCTGAGCTGGAAGGTGAAAATTTGACCAAAAATCTCTATGCACCGTGCGCCTCAGCTCTACGTATAGCGCGCCTTTCAGTATGCTTTTGGGGCACTTCCTGGCATCCAAATTGAGCTCATGATAGCTCATTAGAAATCCCTATATGTTGAATTTCCAACCCAAGTGGAATTTTCCAATTTGGTGTCCATTTGCCCCTCCAAATGTGGATTCTCCCAAGACTGCTTCCTGTGTGTCCAAAAAGGGGCAGTGAGGTCATTTTTTGCATGTTTTTTTACCTTTTGGGGACCCAAAACTTGCCCAGATTTCTTGTCCAAGTACCAAAATTCATAATTTCTCATGAAAAATCCAAAACTACAAGCCATTTTTGATTTGGAGCTCCCAATCCTATGGGTCGCGCAAGGCGCGCGAGGCGCGCGACGCACTAGGCTTGAGGCGCGCGATGCATAGACCCTGTGCGTAGTTCCTTTTTGAAGGAGGCTTTTGGAGGCCTTCCTGGTGTCGAAATTAGGTGTAGGATAGTGCGTTGGAAAGGTCTCTAAGTCTACTTTCTAACCCAATTATAATGTTTCAATTTGGAGTTCATTTTCCATGTCACAAATCAAATCTCCCAAGACTAGTCAAAATGTGCCAAATGAGGCTGCCTCAAGGCAGAGTGCTGTTGCAGTCAACTTTTGAATGCCTTCCTCAACTCCAAATTGAGCTCATGATAGTTCATTGGAAATATATTTTTTTCTAGTTATCCTTTGACTCATCAATAAATTTATTTGGCCAACCAAGCTAAGAGAAAACTTGCTTTTCCCAAGGTCACTTCAAAGGTGCATCAATTCTCCCAAGGCGATTGTATTTTTGACATTTCTCTAAAACCATGAAACCTGTGTAAAAAGTGAGGGATTTTTTTCTTCTTTGGCATGTTTTGGACAAAAACCTCTCTCCGTTTTCCAAAATTCATCTTTGATTTCTCTGAAACATCTTTTGAGTGAAACTTATCCTAATGTGTGAAACAAGGGATTTTGTCGAAATGAAGCGAAATGAAGGGAATAAGGGGCTTCTAAATTCTTGGGGAAATTTTTTGAAGTAGGGAGGGATGTTAGGAAGTAGGGGAAAATGGAATGTCAGAGATTGAGTGAGGGCAAGGGATCCAAAAGGGCAAAACACAGACCTAGCCTAGAAAATTGTCAAGTTGTGGCAAGAAACTAGGGTTTGTGCAAAAATGAGGAATTTGGGGGATGTCAGTGATGGGAAGTGTTTAATAAGGTACATTAATGATAGGGGAAAGTGTATGAACATCAAGATACAAGTTTTGCTAATGATTTGACCATTCAAGAGAAATTTCCTTCAAAACCCTAGGAGAGGGAAATGAACCTTACCTAGGCGCAACTGAGGCATGAACAAGGTGTAAAATGACCCAATGGAACCTGACATGGTGATAACAACCTTCTGAATGATGATAGACTGAACTGAATAGTGACATGGACCGACATTTGGACAATTTTGAAAAGAGTGAAAACAAACCCTAGACCTAATGCCTAGTGACCAAAGTTTGCTTGAAAACTCACTGAAATGACAAAATTTGACCTTGACACTTTGAGACCACTTTGTAAGAGCATATGTTATCACTGGAGGAAGGCTGAAAAGATTGAAACTAACATAGAGAAATGGTAGAGATATTTTACTAAGTGGATGCTCATGGAATCTTCTAGAAACTTCTCCTATGACACTTGCCTCTCTAAATTCGCCCAAGGATGAGTAAGAGATCAAATAAATATCCAAATGGAACCAAGAACTATCAGTGACATGAAACTAATCAAAAACCCAGAGCTAACTCACCCCCTTGCAAGACATCTATATGTGGATTCCTCATCTGAGAGATCTAGAGGTTGGAATTTTGTAATTTGTAACAAAGTGTTGTTGGTTTCACTTTGAGACATTGTATTGTTGGGTGATCTTGCTTTTCATGAGGTGAAGAGGGCTTTCATGCTGGGAGGATGATGCTAGATCAGACAGCTGGGTTTTAATCCTCTCTTCTACTATTAATAAAGTTATTTGAGTTTTCCTCCATATACTTGTGTATTTATGAATCTTGCTATTTGTAAATGCAATTGCATGGTCAATGTATTTCTGATTCTGCATTGTTTATGGTATTATAGATCTCTATGATTTGATGGTGTTTTTTTGCTTTTCCTCTACAGGTATTCTCTAAAGTGGGACAAGTAGGAAAGGAGTGGCGAGCTCTATCAAGGCAGAGAGAAAACAAGCAAGTAGCCAAGCGAAAGATTCAGGTTGGTACTCTTTGCTTCTCTCTTATCTATCATACATAAAGGAAATCACAAGTTACTTTGATTGTTTGTTTCTAAGATAGCTACCCGTCTTAGTGGGACTAGTAGATCGAAAAGACACTAGTTCTCCTGGAAACAAAATGGCGACTCTACTAGGGAGTGATTAGTTTGTTTGTTTGTTATTGTTGTTTGCTTTATAAACTACAGACAAAGCTTGAAGTTAAGCCATCTAGCCTTCAAACTACTCTTGATATGCAAGTGCAAAGTAGATCAACGCTGCTTCAGTCAATCTCCAGGTTGGTTTATGAACTGAACATCTGACTTGCAAACATCCTAAGTGCCTTGGTGGTAGCTCAAGAACCTCCTAAGATCATACCCATATACTTTGTTTTTACTGTCTATCATAGCTTAGCTAAAATAATTGAACTTAGCTGCAAATTTTGAGCATAAACCAAACTTAGTTTCGTTCCCTGGCCCATCACACTATCTGTAACTAGCAGCCTGTATGCATCACACCTCCCATATGTTGCAGGTGAGATGCATCCCTGTTTCCCTTAAGGACAGGTGCAATGATTGAATGATATTGTTTTCCTCCTAGGAAATTAGTTTTTTTCTCCTTGCTTTCAGCTCTATTCAGTGTTTTTGCTGCTTGTGATCAGTATATCATTGTTGAATCCTTCTTCCTTTACATTATTCAGCCTCCATTGATTAGAATTTGTGAATGTTTTTTATGTATTATTCATCATTTACAATCCTCCTTTGTCAAGAGTAGCTTAATCGAATTGTCGCCTTTTGATTCAAAAGTGTCATAACTATCGTTTTGTGTCAAGAAGAAGAGTGTCATAAAGTCTTCCTCTTCTAGATAGTTGATTGTACTTTTGTCATTGTATTTTATTTGAATTGTCAATATTTGAAGTGTCGAAAGAAGTTTTCCATTCGAAATCGAAAGTGTCGTTTTAGTCTTCCTTTCATTTTGAAAAGAAATTGTTGAAGTGTCTATTTGAAGAAAATAGTTCAGATCTGTACTTAGTTTTCCTTTTTGGCATTCTCACATTAAGGAAATGGAAAAAAAATACATGCATGTGCATTTGCATTTAGACTGCGTGCAGAAAAGGATTTAGGAAAAGTGCATTTACTGTGTGCTCTCTGCTCTCTATTGAAAGAATCGCACTCTTCTTTCCTTAGTAGCTAGGATTTTCATTGCTAAAAGAAAACAAATGACTGTTTATCATTTTAGATTGCATATTTAGGAATTTTACATCTAAATCACGCGGTTAACCTTGAAAGACAAACTTCTAAGAAATATAAACTCTAAAATAAACCTCAATGAATATAAAAACGCTTTGGACAGTCTAGGCTAGAGACGTGTTTCAACGTCGTAAAACCTAGTAAGTATTGTCTTCATTGAAGGTTGGATGATTCCTCCTCTTTGATACGACAAGTGCCAGTACGGACTTGTGCTCCCTGTACCATCGAGTATATATTGGGAGACCACAATAGGTTGATATCCTTTATCCTTAGGAAGCCATGTCTGTCTCCCTATCGATCACAATGCACTGAACACAACATTCAGGAAGATTGACTATCGTACGTAAAGTCCTTGGTAATTTCTCTTTAATTTACCACCAAGGTGTATAGTATAGTTTTGCGATTGGTTTGGTAATTCCTCTGTCTAGATTTCCAGAGTAGTCACTTTCGTTCCTTTTTGACTCCCTAAAAGAAAAGGTCCATCTGAGCACTTGTCACTTCAGGCTCATTAAAAATTGAAGTAGACTAGAGTCACCTTTAGCTTTTTCTCGACTCTTAAAAATTGAAAAAGTAAGTTGTGTCAAAGCAACATAAAATTTATTTAATTCAGAATAACATCCATGTTCCTTCATTGATCTTAGGTTGAGGTAATGGGGTCCACCAATCAAGGTATTCCCCTTGAGGGTAATCCTAGTCCTTTCTCTTCTTGGGGAGATATTGGTGCTCCATATATGGCTACATTGTCCCTTCCAAAAATCACAATTGGCCTGCCAGTATGGCTATTCTCAACCTCTATCGTTCAAAACACCGTAATTCCTCAACAATTGAATTAGCAACCAGATGATACTGAAGTTGTCCCTTCACCTTCTACTTTCTTTGTTTCTCCCTCTCCTTCTTCCTCTTCGCTTGGTGAAACTAGTGATACTAAAAACCAAGTAGCTGAGAAGAAGAAGAAAGGGAAGTAGAAGAAGAAGAAGAAGTTAGTCAAGAAAGAAGGCAACCATGCATCATCCGGCAAAAATCCACACACCAAAACT
This sequence comes from Pinus taeda, assembly GCA_000404065.3. NCBI lineage: Eukaryota > Viridiplantae > Streptophyta > Pinopsida > Pinales > Pinaceae > Pinus > Pinus taeda. The sequence goes on from APFE031611679.1 coordinate 8,150, forward strand.
TATAAACCCAAATCCCAATGCATAATTTGCAAAGGGAACCACATTCATCAATATTTTCCTTGCATTCCACAGATCTTGAGACAATGGTCTCCCCGTTTGTACCATCCGGTGTCATTAACCTCTTTCAATCATGTTGATAGCACACCATCAACTAGTGAAAATGAAGTTAATGGACAAAAAGGAAAGGCCAGATTTCCTTGTAGGTTGTGTGAAGGCGATCATGCCCTTCACCATTTTCCTTTTCTGGATGAAGCCAAAAGTGTCTTGGATAACCGTCCTACTTCATCGCAGCAACTTCCGCTTGGATGCAAGAAACTCTTGCCAAGTCCATCGCTAGTTGAAAATCTAACTAACATAAATCAATTGTCGATTGAAATTCCTATCGTTGAAATTAAACCTTCTGAGTCCATACTGGATCCAAGTCAATAGGTCGAGATGGAAGTAAACCTAGTTTTGCCTTCAGAAGGTCTACCTTCAAATGATACAATTTCCAAAGAGAATGAGAATGACACCGTTCAAATTCTTTTTGTTAATACAGAGTCTGATGAACATGGGGGAAATCCACCTATTCCTTTACAATAGGAGGAAAGTTCCCTAGTGTAGGAGGTTTATCCAGCCGTTTATCTAGTACCTCCTACGAGTAGTCTAGTCATTTCCTTCAATTGGAATCAACTAGCAAGACCCTGCCTTCCATCTAGCGTACCATTCCAGATCATAGTACAAGTGTACAAAATGATCGTGTCTAGCACCATCATAGATGAAGGGAATTTAGTGAGTATCCTTTCCTCAACTACTTGGAAAGCACTTGGTTCGCCATCGCTTCTGCTTGAGAATCAAAATTTGTCAGGCTTTAACAAAGGAACCAGTCGACCTTTAGGGATCCTTCCAAAGTTATCCACAATTTTGAAAAGGAAAATAGTTCACTTGAATATGATGGTAGTCCAAGGGCCATTAGATTACAATCTACTCCTTGGGCATGACTATGTTTATAGCATGGAAGCTATCATTTCCACGCTCTTCCGAGTGATGTGTTTCCCGCATGAACGCAGAATGGTACAACTTATCGACTAGATTTCATTTCTTGTTCAAACATAGCTACTAGTCAAACATCATCCCTAAATGGTCTTTTCATGTCAAGAATTTCTCTTCAACCTTCATTTCATCCACCTAATTACCGCGGGTAGTTTGGTGAATTTAATGGAGTTTAAGGGGCATGCACCCTGGTCTGCCTTGACGAACGAACCCAGCTGAAAGATAGATTTCCTTGTAGGTTATATGATTGGTCTAAAACACCATTTCCTTGTAGGGTTTGGGATTGGTCTAAAAAATTTATCTCCTCAAAGATTATGTGATTGGAAGTGCCGACCCACACCATTTACCTTGGTCTATTTCGATGGACAAAGCAAAGGAAGTGTTTTGTCTTCTCTGCGGATGAAACAATCTTACTTAAATGCAAGGAGTTCCATATGGTAACCTGGAAACTCTACTTTTCTTCATACGTGGGGGCATGCAACCCTTTTTATGCAAGAAAAAGATGACCAATTAGATTAGCTTTGTAGTAGTTTTAGTTTGGCTTTTAGGCTTAGGATAGTTCAACTTCTTAGGTTAGGTGAATGGTCTGATCCACCATTCACATTTGTTGGCGGCCTGCAGACAAAGCAAGGGAAGGATTTTGCCTCAACCGAGGACAAAACCATCCTACCTACCTCAGTAGTTCCTTAGCTTTAGTGTAGTTAGCACTGTAGTTTGGTCATTTCTAGCTTGCATGAAAAGGCAATGAGAAAAGTTTTGCATGGTGCAAGCTCATTAAAAAATGAACTACTAGCAAGGGACATATTTAAATGACTGGCATGAGAAATGTTTCCGCAAAGTTCAAGCTCGTTAAAAAATAAACCTAGCACTAAGCACATGTTGGCACAAGGTTCAAACTCATTAAAAAATAAACTTGCCTTCAGTAAACGACCTTTGTGATTGTCGTGCTATCAGCCTTTTGAGCCTTGGTTCTGTTCTTCCATCACCTCCATTCTTTTGGTTGATCATACGCTTCCACTTAATTGTCTACCCTTTTGAGTAACAGTTGCGACAAGTGATTCTGTTAGCCACCCTCTTCACTGCCATGTTTTGAGAAATTCCAAACTTACCTGGAACCAACTACTACCTGAAAATATCACTTGTTCCTCAGAAACGAGTTTCTTTTAAGCTCTTTTTAGACTTGTTAAATATGAAAAGATTGCCAAGCTACTGGTCTTTCCAGCTTGTTAAAGTAAAGAGAAGCGTCATCCCTCTTGTACATTTTAATCTTTTAGAACTTGAGGGATTATCAAATAAAAAGATCGAGCGCTTGTCTTTTCGGCTCATTAAAATGATCGAAAAATCATCCCTTTCATATTATTTTATACTTTTTTGGACTTAGGGGATTATGCTATGAAAAAGGAATGCTAGAGTTTCCTTTTCATCCCTTTTCAAACTCTCTAAACATGAAAATGACTGAGTTATCTTTGTTGTTAAACTTGTTAAAACGATAGCAACAAACTTGTCCACTCGAACAAGAACGAGTTTCACTGTCGCTAGGCTCACTAAAACATAGCGACAGGTTTGCTCGAAGGGAAAATTATAGAACAATAATATGTTATCCTCCTCAATCTTGACAAAAATAATGAGGTACTGGTCAAAAATGACTGGGGAAAAGGGGAAGAAAACTTGAAGAACTTTATTGGTAGCAAGGTGCTCTTGAACATGACACTTTCACTCCATCACCATGATTGAGTTGGGTTGGGTTATTCCGTTCACCAATCATATCAGCATTGGTCCTCCATACCATCCATCTTTTGGGGTTAACGCTACAAATCCATTTCAGTGTTGCCGATATGTTCAAGAGAAGTCATTCAGAGAATTTACCACCCAGCTAACGCCTCATCCACTACAATACCTTCACCATCCGTTTTTCATGACCGCCATTCCTGAACCTTGTATCATCAGATTGTTTTCACCTCCACAAAATCATTTGCTTCGTTTCATGTCGTAGGTGTGGGATACATCAAGGCCCTGCTACAACGAGTCACTTCTTGTCGACATCAGCTCATTATCCAAGAAGTTGACTTAGAAACAACCCTTTCAGTACTTTGAAGCTTGCATGCCTCAATGGCAAGTTTCTCACTTCCAGCGATGGGTTTACATCAATGGCCTTCGATCAAAAAATTTTACGTGGTGTTCGACATCGACTCATATATTCAGACCATGTGAATTGTACTGTAGTACCTTGAGGGTCATTATCATTATTGGTGATTCCTCTCGTGGCGATGTCTTTCCATGTTCAACTTCAGAATATCTTTTCACATGGATCAAGTTGTACATCGGGCGAAGATTGAATGAGTTTGAAGACCCCGGAACAAGTTTCATCAATCCAGGCTGTGATATATTCAGGGAAATAAAGACATCAAATGTACCACAGAAGCTGCACAGATGATCATCCAAGCTAAGGGACGATCACTCTACATATAAAGAATCACCAGTCTACAACTGCAGATGGTTATCTGTTCCATGTACATGAAAATGAATTTATAAAAGCTGAGCATGTGAATGCCCACCTGTTATAGACATTTTTGGGCACTTCAACCCCAATCACAAATTTCCATAAACTGACGGCTCCTAAGTCCCTAAAAGTGTTGCTTCATTGCCTAAAGGAACAAGGTCAACTGATTACATCATCTCCCAAAAGTTCTCCACTGAAAACTGCTCATAAATGGTCAAAATTGGACCATACTAAAAGCTCAATTCAGAGGGTGCGATGCATATCACCTTCCCAATGTATAGGGTGTGATGCATATTGTTTTGTCCCTTTGTAGGGTGCGATGGTCGGGAATGGACAAATGGCAGGGACAAAAATGCGAGGTGGAAGATCATGGAATCTTCCAGAAGCTTCCCCTCTGACACTTGCCACTCCATTTTCGACTAGGGATGAGTAGGAGATCATCATTCTCTAAGTGGAAGCAGGAACTATCAGAGAGAAGACACTAATCAAGATCCCGAAAGATGACTCACCTCTCTGTAATCATCTATATATGGATCCCTCATCACAGAGATCCAGAGGCTGGAATTTTGTAACTTATAGAGAAGTGTTGTTGGTATTTTAGTGTACATTCACAGTGTTGGGTGATTTAGCTTTGCTTGAGGTGAAGAAGGGCTTCTTAGCTGGAAGATGATGTTGGGTTAGAGCACATGGTTGTAATCTTCTTGCTACTTTTCATCTGGATAAAGCTATTCTTGTTTCCTTCCATATTCTTGTGTACCTGTTTATATATGCTTATATATGGTTAATGCACATCTGATCCTGCATTATTTATGAACTTAGATCCTTGTTTCTTGCATAGTAGTATGTTGCTTTGATTCTACAGGTCCTTTTGAAGTTGAGCAGATAAAGAGCAAGTGGCAAAACTCTATCAAGAAGGAGAGGAAATCGAGCACAAGACTCAGGTTGGCCCTCTTGGTTCTCCTCTCATCTATTTTCATAAAAGGAATCAATAGTAGACTTTGATTGTTTGTTTCTAAGATAGCCACCCATCTTAGTGGGAATAGCAGCATCCGTGTGGACACTATTCCTGTATAAAAAATTAGGGACTCCGCTGGGGAGCAACTAGATTACTTGTTAGCCTATCTATCCTTGTTTCTTTTATAAACATACAAACAGAGCTTGAAGTCAAGCCAGCTATCCTTCGAATTGCATTTGTCATACAAATGCAAAGTAGATCAATGCTGCTTTAGTCAATCTCTGTGTTTTGTTTATGAATTAAACAATACATCTGCAAGCAATCTAATTTCCCTGAGTGGTGGCTCTAGTAACCTCTTAGATCACCCCTGTGTTTTACATACATTGATCTGTACTTATTCTGCTTAAACACCTGAACTAAACTGCAAACTGTGAGTGAAATCTCATTCAAAGTCTCGCACTGTAACCATCACACCCTGCCTTCAAGGCAACCAGTATGCATCGCACTTCCCGAATGGAGTAGGTGCGCTGCATACAGAGTTCACTGTGTAACAAGTGCGATGGTCAGGGAGGATTGACTTTATCCTCCCACTGTGGATTTTTCTCACTGTTTTCAGTCTTATTCAAGAGCTTTTGTTGTCTACAGTTAGTGTACTTCAGTGAATACCCCCTTCTCTTGCATTATTCCACCTCCTTAGTGTAAAGAACTATAAACGTTTTTCATGTATAGTGCATCGTTTTAGTTTTCTTTTGCAAAAAGTAGCATAGTCGAACTGTCATCTCTAGATATGAAAGTGTCGTAACATTCGTTTTCAGTTTTAGAAAGAAATTCCATTGTTTTAGATAGTTGATTATATAGTTACTGTTGCATAAGATTTGAATTACTATTTTTAGAGTGTCGAAAATCAATTTCCATTTCAAAATCGCAAAGTGTCTCTCTTGCTTTCACTTCGTTTTGAAAAAGAATTTTGTTGAGTACAGTCGCTTTAAAAGTAGTTCAGTTTTTCACATAGCTTTCTTAACGTCATTCACACATTAAGGAAGCTGAAAAACAAATACATGCATGTGCATTTGCATTTTGAATTCTTGGCTTGATTTAGGACTGTGCATATTAGCGTGTGCTCTGTGCTCTGTGAAGTAAAGATGCTTGAGTTTCTTCCCTTTAGTAGCTAGTATTTTCATTGTTGAAAGAAGATAAAATGTCTGTTTATCATCTTAGACTACATTTAGGAATTATACATACATCACGTAGTGAACCTGAAAGGCAAACTGTTAAGCAAGATCAACTTAAAATAAATCTCAATGAATCTAACAACGCTTTGGAACTTAACGCACAACATCTAGAGGTCTAGGCTAGAGACGTATTCCGACGTCGTATCCTAGTAACTATTGCTTTCAGTGCTGGTTGGGTGATTCCTCCACTCTGAGATGACAAGTGCTAGTACGGACTTGTGCTCCCACGTACCGTTGCGTATATATTGGGAGACCAAAATAGGTTGCATCCTTTATCCTTATGAAGCCGTGTCTGCCGCCCTATTGATTGTAATGCACCGAACACAGCATTCGGGAAGACTGGCTACCGTACTGTAAAAATTATTATGTAGTTTTACGATTGGTTTGGTAATCCTCTCTGCCTAGATCTCCATAGAAGTCCATTTTGCTCCTTTTCAGACTCGTTAAAGGAAAAGGTCCTCTGAGCGCTTGTCACTTCAAGCTCAATAAAAATTGAAGGCGACTAGAGTCATCTTTTGTTTTTTCTCGACTCTTTAAAATTGAAAAAACAAGT
>APFE031611695.1:0-26900 GCA_000404065.3 Pinus taeda
ACTTCTTTTCACTAAGCTCCATCATCTTGTTGCATTTTCAACAGCTTTTGGGTTCAACCACAACTGGGTCAGATGGGTCATGACTCTGGTGACTGCTTCCAGCTTTTCAATTTTGGTGAATGGCTCTCCCTTAGAGATCTTCGTTCCTTCTAGAGGCCTCAGGCAGGGAGGCCCGCTCTCTCCCTTTCTTTTCATTCTCATGATGGGGGGACTTGGAAGGTCCATTAAGCATGCCAAGGCAATGGGAAAAATCAAAGGTCTTCAATTATCTGAGAATGGTCAAGCTCTGGCTCACCAATAATTTGTAGATGATACCATGCTGCAAGGAATTCCCACAGTCAAAGAAGCTTCAGCCTACAATCAAATCCTGAAGGAATTTGCCATGGCTACAGGTATGGAAGTCAATCTCTCTAAGTCAAAAATCTTCTTCTTAAACACTAACATTTCTATTTAGAGAAATATTTCAAGAATTCTTGGCTTCCAAAGGGATTCCCTCCCCACAAAGTATTTGGGAGTTCCTCTCACAGCCAGACCAATGCACAAGAGTATCTGGGAACCAGTGCTTAATAAGTTGCAGGACAGAGTCAAAAAATGGACCTTCAGAGTCTTGAACCTGACAGGCAGGTTGGTTCTGACAAAGGCGGTTCTGCAATCTATCCCAGTTTTCATGTTATCAGCCCTCCCAGCTCCCAAAGGTGTTTTAGAGAAATTCAGGAATATCCAAAGAGATTTCCTCTGGGGTAAGGAGGAAACAAAGAAGAAATGGGCCTTGGTTTATTGGGATAAAATCTGTAAACCCAAGAGCCACGGGGGCCTAGGCTTGGATGATCAGGAGATTCTTAGTAAAGCTCTAGTAAAGCTCTAGGAGCCAAGATTTGGTGGCGATGGGTTCAAGAGCCAAAAACTCAATGGGCAAGGATCTGGAAAGAGAAATATGCCAACTCTTGGTACACTAATGATCTCATAAGAATGTCTGGAAATTTAAAAGGCTCTCACATCTGGAATAGAGCCTGGTAAAATAGAAGCCTAGTTCAAAAAAATAGTTTTTGGAAAATCAGAGCAGGAGATCTTGCACTCTTTTGGGAGGACAAAGGGCAAAAAGAACCAACGCTGTTAACAGAGGATTTTTTAAGCCTCAAGAAGGAAACACATTCTCAAGGGTTAAACAAAGTAAAATATTTCTGGGATCTTGCTCAGATCTCTGGAAAGTGGAGAAGCTGGAGAAAAATTGACTGCAGAGATGATAGCCCCATAAAAATAAAAGCAGAGGCTCTTTGGAGTTTGCTAAAACAAAGGATGATTTTGGTAACAGAGGGGCAAGATCAATTGAGATGGGGCAATAACAATAAAGGAACCTTTAATCTTAAGGAAGCTAAAGGTATTCTCCTTGGGCTTAATTCCAGTGTTCCAGAAAAGACCTGGCAGCACCTCTAGAAGCACCAAGGTTGGATGAAGATCAAGATTTTCATGTGGTTGGTTCATCATAAGAAAATTTTAACTTGGGACAACATTAGGAAAATGGGTGTTATGGGGCCTTCCAGATGCCAGCTCTGTGAAGAGAAGGAGGAGACAATGGAGCACATTCTCAATAGCTGCTCTTACACCACCTGGCCATGGGATTCTTTCTCTACCATTTTCCAACAGACGGATAGGGATAGAAGTAGTATCACAAATACCCTAAACAAGTGGAGAAGAAACTATTCAGAGAATGAGTTCCTTAATTTGGCCTGCGCCTTCAAACCAAGCTTCATTATTTGGAATGTTTGGAAAGAAAGGAATAAAAGAATTTTCAAGAATGAAAAGTCTATCCCTCATCGTCTATTTGATCTGATCCTAAAACAACTCCGGGACACTGTTAGCACCACAGTGCGAAATCTCCCCAAGAATCCCCCCTCTGAGATTGAGCTGAGAACTCTCAGGCAACTGGGAATGCAAGGGATTACTCCCCAAGGACTAATCAGGAAGGACATAGCTATGGTTACAGAAAAGGATTTCTGGCAACCTCCACCAGAAGGCTATCTGAAATACAACATTTATGGGGCTTCAAAACGCAACCCGAGAACAACTGGTTTTGGAGGAGTTTTAAGAGATGAAGAGGGCAATATTATCTTTATCTTCCATTGCCATTTAGGAAGAGCCACAAATAATATGGCAGAATTAATGGCTCTGGAACAATGTATAGAGTTTCTGATTCAGAACCATGACTCAAATGTCATTATAGAAGCGGACTCAGAGATTACCATTAACTCTGTGAAAAGAATCAATTGTGGTACTCAGCCGGAGAAAGTCTCAAATCACTGGAAACTAATCCAGGTTTACCAAAGAATCCAAGTTCACCTCCAGGGGGTTCGAACGGTTAGTTTCAACCATGTTCGATGAACTGCCAATAAACTAGCGGATTTACTGGCCAACCAAGGTGTGAACAATGCAGATTGCGGGATGGAAAAAAGTGGCAGGAGATACCTCAAAGCCATTTAAAGGCTCTCTGCGAGGAACAAGCTATATAAGACAAAGAAATTTTTCGATATTGGGCCAGGGTGACAAGCATGAATTGATTTTCCAGGCAAGAACAACCACAATCTATCAGTATGTACTTGGCAGGAGGGCAAGCTAAGTTATGTCTCATTTTATCCGAGAGTCAGTTGAACGGGGTCCCCAGTTTTTTGGACGACAATTTGCTGGGTCATTTCCCAAACATGCAGAGTATCAGGTTCAGATTCTGTAGTAGGAATAGGCAGAATGCAAGGTTAGTTTTTCCGGCAGCTGGAATTTTCCCCCTTTCAGCTTTCGGGCTTGAAAACCACGCCCCAGTCGGTTTTCCAGAGATCGCACGATGCTTGAGAGGTTTGTGGTTTTGCAGTTTTAGTAGCGATCCCATAGGGATTACAATACGTGGTAGGGTGGTAGATTTGGAAACCGCCCTCGATCACACACTATTGTTCTGTCATGTTAGGTTGCACGAAATGATTCCTGGCCGTTGGATCTAGCAGCCCAGATCAACGGTTTGGATTGAACGTGTTGGTTTGTGGGGCCAGGTGGGTTATATCTATTCATCTTGTTTGGCGTGTCTTTTCCCTCTTCCGTGGCGTGTGGGTATTGCACGGGTGGGGGTGACTATTGTCGTTTGTCGGCTCCGGGGAGTGTGTTTTTCTGGAACTTCCATAGTGGGCGGGGGTTCTTGTTTCATTTCCGTGTTTGTTTCTCATTAGTCTGGTGATTTCTGTAGTAGGGTGGGGGGTCTTTGTCATTGACAAGGATTCTTTTTTCCTGAGTTCTTGTAAATGAACGGGTTTTTTATACATTATGTAATTTTTCTTTTGGATTAATGAAATAGAAGGATCGGAGCTTGCTTTAGCAAAAAAAAAAGATCTCGGATCATTAATGGACATTTCTCACTTCAAATTATTAATTAGATAAGGGGATACGAGACATTTGTTTCATATGATGTACTGGTTAATGGTGTTGCTTCCTCCCTTTTCAAACCTATAAGAGGTTTGACACAAGAATGCCCTTTGTTTCCATACCATTTTTTATTAGTGACTAAAGTACTTAGTAAATCTATACTAGAAGTAAGAACTTACAAACCATTAACATAAGGGATGATGTTATCTTAAGCCATCTTTTATATATAGATGGTATTATCCTTTTCATAAATGGTTTAAAATTAGAAGGGAGGAACTTTCAAGGATACTTCAATCATGTAGCAAAGATACATGTATGGAAATTTATTATGAAAATTTTATTATTTGCTTCAATGAGTTATTTGAAGGGCATGTTTAGGTATTGGAAACATGTTTCCTTTTAGAGTTTTGAAGTTTAATAGGGGGTTTTTAGTATATAGGGTACACTTTTAAGTCAAATGCATATGTAAAGAGAGATTAGGGTTGTTTGATAAATAATATTTAGAGAAGAATCTATTTTTGGTGTAACATATGATTTTTTTGGCAAGGTTGGGGGAGATAGATTAACCCTAGTTAAGTCCATGTTAGAAGCAATTCTTATATACCAACATTCTTAGGACCATATTTCAAAGAGGTTGTTTAAAAAGATCAGGAGAAAATGTGCTAATTTTCATGGCTATGAAAGGATGATATTGTGGGTACCGATTGGACTCGTTGGCAATTTATTTTTGTTAATTTTGACATAAATCCTTTGTGTCCTTTTTGGAGGATTAAAAAATTCCTATATTATGTCCATTGCATGACTTTATTGATCCTTCTAAACATCGTATTATCATGAGTGTAATGCCTCTAATAATAATAACAAATAAATAATATAATATGATATTAAAATATACTTAATAAATAATAAACAACGAAGAAAAGATAGTAATAGTAAATAATAAATAAACGATAGTAATAGTAATAATACTAAATAATGAAGAGAACATAATATGAATAAATAAATAAAATAGTAAATAATAAACCTGAGTTCTAAATAACTATATATAAAAGTAAACTATAAAAATAGTAAGAATAAGTAAAATTAACAAAAAGTAAAAATCAATATAATAAGAGTTACATTAAGAGAAATATTAAATTAAGTAAAACTTAAAATAAACAAATAAAGGTTGCATGTTAGCACAGAGAATGTGTACATGCAAACTCTTTTCTATTTTTTGGTCTTTTTATTGGACAATGGGGAGGATGAGATTCATCCATTCTCTTGGGAGAAAAGTGTTGTGAGACAAAGGATTCTCTGGCTGTAGTACATTGATTGAGGGCTCGGGGGTGGCTAGCTATAGAAAGATTATGTCTAGTTGAGCCTACGGTTGGGTGGAGAGTCGTATCCAAAACTTTGTTGCGGTTAGCGAGATTCAAATAACGTTGAACTCTGGAATGATAAGCAAGGAATATCATCACTACATGTAAGTTGTCTCTGTTCATATTTTTCAAAATTTTATGCTAATTAGTTGAATAGTTGTGTGTTGATTATAAATCACATAAATTGGTATACTTAGTTTTATATTTAATTTCAAGTTCTTACATATGGTACCAGAACAAATTTACAACTCATGAAGCCTTTAATCCCTCATCAAATATTTTTGGATTTAGTTGAAAAAAAACCTAAAACTCCCATCAGCTATAAAACTTTTGATTTAAGGTAAAATGCAACTTTTCTATGTTATTAGTTTTCATTGTTGAAATATGATAATAGATTTTTGACCAAATTATGGTTTTTATTTTCCATACCTATCACCGCAACTTTTCATGAAAACCTAGAGCTCGTGTATGCTCAACATTACATTAAAAGTTACGATTTGTACAACATTTAAAAATAAAAATAAAAATTTGGAAATTGGTGTTGTTTATGATGGGAAATTAATTTTCACATAACAAGCATTTATTTGGTTAGGGCTAGTTTATTTTTCCACCAAATTTTACTAATTAGTTAAAAAACAGCTATCCTAAATTCAAACACTATCGACTTTAAAATGATTTAAAAACTATTCTATTACAATATTATATATTTAATTTGAAAATTATTTATATATTTAATTAAAATAATAAATAAATTTTCATGTTTCATATTTTTGCGGTTCGTATATTAATATCTCGGATTTGTGGATATTGTGTAATTTTTAATACTAGTATGACTGAGATTATCCATACTCAAAATTAATATAAGACTTAGCATATTAAACAAATACCTTTGAATTCAAAGCTAGCTATGAATACTCTTGGGTTATCAATACTCAAAATTAATATAAAACTTAGCATATTAAACAAATACCCTTGAATTCAAAGCTAGCTATGAATACTCTTGGGTGTTTATCTCTAAAATACAGTCTTCTCTTAGGGGCTTTCAATTTTTTTTTTTTTTTTTTTTTTTTTTAATGAAACGCAAATTTCTTTTGTTTTAAAGCGAGAGATCGAAAGTCTTCTCTCACATCTTTTCACGTGTAATAAATATGTCCATTGGACTCCTACTTTACATAAACCTAATTTGTTTTATTACAATTTTAAAATAGATTTAAATATTTGGTAATTAATGTTTTATGTGTTTTTTTTTTATTAGTGATTGTCATCTGGCAATGGCATGGGATTACAATAATCGAATTTTTTTAGTCTCTGCCATTTCGCAATGGCATGGGACTATAGTAATCAAAATTTTGAAGTTAGTATTAGTTCAACTGTTTTTATGCAAAGTTTTTAGGTCGACACTACATATTTTACCTATTTTACATATTTTACACTGCATTTTATTTCACAGCCTTATTTGGCCTCTTCTCGAGGCAAGGAGGCAAAACCATATCACATATTTATATGTTTTCTCGGCATTTTGAAACTGGTTGCTTGGCATTTTGAAACTGGTGAACTAATGTAAGCATTAGTTGATAACAATGAATGATAGCTCATAAACTGCTACTGGGGTATTAGTATAACTTGAAATTCACATTACAGTTTGGAGATAGGTCATCCCTGCTGTGCCCTGTGTGTCAAAATTGTAGTTTTGAGACAGGTCATCCATGTCGTGTCAAACCATGCTTGCCTTGCTGTGTCAAAATTGCCTTGCGTGTCAAAATTGAATTGTAGTTTGCATGAGAGCAACCGACTTTACTTGTCCGCCTTAGCCTTAAAATGAAAGCAAAGCATATGTTAAGATGAAAACATGATGAAAGAACTTGTGCCTTTGCGAGTGGAACATGAGTAAGAACCTGTCCGACCTCTGCCTCTACGAGTTTTGGAACGATGAAAGAACTTGTGCCTTTGCAAGTGGAACAGGAGCAAGAAATTGTTTGACCTCTGCCTCTGCGAGTTCTGGAACGCCTCTCTTGTCGCTCCTCTCTATAGAGGAGTATCACGGTTCTTTTGTCCGAGTGGCGTATAGAGAGGAGCATGACGATTCTTTTGTCCGAGCGGCGTATGGCGGTTATTTTGTCCGAACTATACCTCTGCGAAAACTGTTTTGTTCGCTCTATGAACATGAGCCCTGATCTTTTGCTCATTTTGTTCCTTCTTTCAAGAATCCTTTGGTTTGGAACAATTTATGTTTTTGTTCAACTTAATTGGAATAAGCTATACGTTGACAAACAACACACGGGTACACCACTAGTTTGTTCATTCTATTCATTTGGTGACTATTCTGTTTGCTTTGTGAACATGGCACCTGCATCAGAATATGCCATAGCTATTAGATATAACACAAACTTCAACCAACACAAATGTTTATTCAAAGTGTTAATTGAAAGGGAAGCTTAGGGTTTGAATTTCATTTATGCTTTCAAGCAAGAAAGCTTCTATTTTTGCAATTTTGAAAAAAATTATTCTATTTCTTCTTGCAAAGATTGTTGTGTTACAAGAAACTACAATGCATGAAAACATACAACATACAAGATAACATTTGAGTACCTTTGAGTACACTATATTCATTGTCTATAAGATAACAAATGTGAATGTGAGTAGACTATATTCATTGCTTAGAAGTTAACGAATGTGAATTATGAATTCTATATGTTTTCAGATACAACTAAAACTATAGGAATTTCCTACAACTACAAAGTTTAGTTACTAGGAAATGCCTTACTAAAAGAGGCAGTAGATTTTCAAGTTGGCTCTAGTTCTTGAACTACCTCGTTCGTCACTCTTGGAGATGTCTTCCTTTAAGATTGTGCAGTTGCAGTTGTGTTGACCACAAAGAATGCATGCAGTGACAAAAAAAAACATGTCCATTCAAATACTCTATTCCACATATTTCTTATATCTTATGGCTTTAGAAATGTGAATTAGCAACTAAATAAGAGAAGAAATTAAGCTTTTTAATAGCTACTTGGTGGCTTCCCTCTTCTTTTGTTCCAAAGGGTGAAAAACGGTAATTTGCAGACTCACGTATGAAAGCTCCAAGGTTCAGGTAATGCTAGTGTTAGGCCTGAATTAGCAACTGAATAAGAGGAGAGACAACCCTAAAACAAAACTAATTCAAGTTTAAAAGAAATTGTTCCAACTGAAGGAGTAAGTACTGACGCTACCTTTTCTTGGATGTCTTCGAAACAGTACAATTCCTCATGGAACTATGGATATGCATACACTGCCAGCATAGTTACTTATTTCATACGACAGAGCTCCTCGCATTTAGTGAAAGACAAAAACACCTCCACCTGGTCATGGCGGAACCTTACCTTCTTCTCACTTTCTCTACTGTGTTCCCTAATATGAAGTAAGCATTTGCCCCAACACACTTTGAAGAGGGAGAGCCCGCCCTTGAAGTTAATCGCTGACACACCGCAACCTTGCATTCAGTTACAACTGCAACATCATACATATTGCGGAAGGGAGGGGAGAAGGACCCTTCATTTCAGACCTAAGAGAATCATAAATAAGTTAATTTTCTTTAGTTGAGACCTACGAGCAACCTGAAGGAAGAGTTGTGCCCTCGGCCTGCATATTCCATGATAAGCTGAGACCTGCGAGCAATTTGAAGGCAAAGTTGTGGTCCTCAGCCTCCATATTCCATGATAATGACGTTGATTGAACTCAGAGCACCACAAGAAGCTTTGCTCTGACTCTCCTTAGTTCATAAGGAGATAAGTAGATTGGGTTGCTTATAGCGAAGGCGATAATCGCAATGTGAAAAATGCGAAGGCGATAATGGCAATGCGACGGACGTGAAAGCAATAATGGAAATGCGATGAAAAACTAGTTGGTCTTGCTGAAGCCAATACTTGGGCATAACAATCACGGATTTTAAATAAAATTTGACATGTTACACTATTCGTGCATGCAGCGAATGATTTATGTGCACAGGTGTTATGCTCTAGAAAAACATGCAGCCAATAAATTATGTGCATAGGTGTTATGCTCTGGAAAAACATGATAATTTGAGGTGGCCACTACTATAGAGGTGACAGAACAACCTTTTCGTGGACACGGGTCAAGTATTCTGCTCCATGAACCCTTTTATGTATATATAGCCAAGATAGGCAAAACGATCACCGTGATTAGTTTGGGGACACGAGACGATTTACCAATCTCATTTCTTCGCCTTCGCTAAGAACGCATAGCTAGCTGCAACAAGTTTGGCGAAGACAGTGTAATTAAGGGCCCAAACTTTGTAGAATAGGTTTATACATTTCTCGATGTAAGAATCCCACTAGACTATATAAAGTCAATAGTTGGTTAACGATCTTGTCTCGCTCCCATAGCATATCACCTTAAGAGCAGCTCCAGAGCTACACCACATAATAACATTTAATCAAGGCCTATTCCCAAGTTATCCCCCTTGATGGCTGCTCCAGAGCTGCACCACATAATAGCATTTCTTTAGTGTGTAAATGATGGCATAGTGCGTATACTGGTTGGCATAACGTTTCTCAAGCTTAGTGTAACATTGGCGTAGCATATATAAAAGTTGGCATAGTCTGCTTACTGGTTGGCATAACATAACTTAAAGATATTATAAAATCTACAAAGCTAGAGCTATAACGATAATTGAATTAAATACAAATTTATAACAAGACAGGCTGCATGGAAGCTAGTCCCTGCCTAGCTGTTGCAGCCACCAACAGCCAACAGTGGGGGCTTCAGTAGGTTCGTGGAACAGTAGACACGGCATTTGAGCCATTGCCATTCTTATCCTCCATGGAATCCGCATTGAATTAAATTGCACAGGCATTAACGGCAACATGGGTAGTTTTACAGCAAGGCAGCTAGTCCGTGCCTAGCTGTTGCAGCCACCAGCAGCCAGTAGTAGGGGCTTCAGTAGGTTCCTGGAACAGTAGACGCGGCATTTGAGCCATTGCCATTCTTATCCTCCACGGAATCAGCATTGAATTAACACCTGTTTATTGCACAGGCATTAACGGCAACATGGGTAGTTTTACAGCAACAAGGCTAGAGTAGTTCTGGTACAATAAACTGTTTTATGAACGGGAACTGGAGCTTAGTATTTACTTACTTAGTTCAAAAAAGTAATTTTGATACAAGATATGCAGTTCTTGAATGACTGTTTAGTGCAAAACAGAATTCTTCTCAAGCTTATAGCTCGAAAAAGAAAAAAGCATTTGAGCCATTGCCATTCTTATCCTCCACGGAATCAGCATTGAATTAAAATATGTTTATTGCACAGGCATTAACGGCAACATGGGTAGTTTTACAGCAACAAGGCTAGAGTAGTTCTGGTACAATAAACTGTTTTATGAACGGGAACTGGAGCTTAGTATTTACTTAGTTCAAAAAAGTAATTTTGATACAAGATATGCAGTTCTTGAATGACTGTTTTGTGCAAAAACGGGAATTCTTCTCAAGCTTATAGCTCGGAAAACAAAAATTCATGCTTCTAGTTCTTCTTAAGTAGTACACTACAGAGCGTAAAATAAGTCAATCTGTATGCACATACAATGAACAGTTCAAACTGTTTTCTACCATAATTGTTGCTGATAGGCTGGCCAGCTTGTAGTACAAGCACAGATCAGTATACATGTAATATAGTTGTCAACCCGTACTGTTGGAAAAGACTGAGACTGTATTCCCTTTCGCTCCAGGCTCTCAAGAATACTTGAGCTGGGAAAATCACCTGGGACTGGGCCTATTGTAAGATGTAGTCTGCGACACGAGCTTAAGATACAAGGCCCCTTTAGCAAGGAACTGGAGCTTAGTATTTACTTAGTTCTTGAATGACTACTTAGTTCAAAAAAATAATTTTGATACAAGATATGCAGTTCTTGAATGTTTGTTTAGTGCAAAAACAGGAATTCTTCTCAAGCTTATAGCTCGGAGAACAAAATTTCATATTTCTAGTTCTTCTCAAGCAGTACATTACAGAAATCTATACGCACAATTATAAGAAACTACTGTGTATAGTCTCTCTAGTACAATAAACAGTTCAAACTATTTTCTGCCATACTCTGATGATTAGGATATCTGTAAACAAAGAACGAAAAAGAGCACCATGAACAATATTCAAAACAACACAAATGTGAAAGAATCTAATAGTATAGTATGCTCCTTCTTGTATGGCCAGCTTGTAGTACAAGCACAGCTAAGTATACATGTAATATAGTTGTCAACCCGTACTGTTGGAAAAGACTGAGACTGTAGCCCCTCTCGCTCCAGGCTCTCAATAATAATTGAGCTGGGGAAAGCACCTGGGACTGGGCCTGTTGTAAGCTGTAGTCTGTAGCACGAGCTTAAGATATAAGGCCCCTTGAGCAAGGAACCAAATCACTTTTTACCAGCTCTCAAGAAAAGTTGAAGCAGGGTTGTCAAGGTCTGCAGCTGCTACTCGTGTTGATAACTCCGATGGTTAAGATATCTGTAAACAAAGAACGAAAGAAGAGCACTGTGAACAATATTCAAAATAGTACAAATGTGAAAGAATCTAAGAGCTGGATGGTATAAGGATGCAGGGAGTTTCTTGTATAGCCAGCTTGTAGTACAAGCACAATGGTATTCTCTTGTATTAATGGATGGCATATTTAACTTTTGAAATAGAAATACAGTGATTCAAAACTGACATGAGCATGATACATAAATTGGCTTGCATAAATTTAAAACTTGCCTGTAACTCAAGAATGTGCATTGTAACTCATATTGCTATGCTCCTATTGTTAGTGGCTGTTTCTTGCTTTCTTTTTTCGTTGTGCTTCTACTTTTACGATGTCCATAATCAAAAGAGTCATGAGGACAAGTGCTAAGAGAAACAATGCTGACAGTTCAGTAAGTTGGCTTATGCTAATGGATTCCATGTTATGTGAAGCAGAGAGATGTATCTCAATATGTAGGTGGTGAAGGTAATTTATAAAAGAGTTCAGGATGCTTGCAAGCCGGTTTTAAGTGTGAATGGCACTGGGTTTTTGAGAATATTTTAGTAGAAGCAAGACGTAATCATTTGAAAAGATTGAAAGACAGTGGGTAAACACAGAAATGTGCTGTACAACCAAATAGGGAAGGCCGTGCAAGATTGCAACACTTGAATGCGGGATAGATTTCTGACAGGTGCAGAAATAAATACATAAATACATATATGGCCTGATTTGAAATGTAGTTGAAATACTTCAAGATCAGATTGCAGAGGATATTATCCAATATGAATATGAAGGGCATTTATTGGAGATGCTTGGGACTTCCACTGTCCAATCAGTGAGTCAAGCGTGTCTGCACTTTCAAAGAAAAGGAGATCCTGTTGGTAGCTAATAATAGATCGTTGCCAGCTGACTTGGTAGAAGTCTTTATGGTCAATGGACAAGCCACCAAAGGAGGCGAGCCGCTGTGATGGACTTAGTTGTGCATTTAATTAATTGTAGGTTAAAGTGAATTTATGGACAGACTTGAAGTGAACAGGCATATTTCACCACCATAAGCTTGCCAGAGATTAGATAGGAATTGATGAAACAACAATTAGGTGAACAATTTGAAGGATATATTCACAGAAATGTGGGCCTCAGAGAACTGCGATTGTCTATGTTTATAAGCCAAATTTGAAATACTGAAATCGAAATAGAACTACCCGGCAAAACAAGCCATCAAAGGGCTTCCTATTTGATTCCTACAATGCTAAACCCTAGTACAGAGCACTCCTCTTTTCATGTTCAGAATTAATAAAGCTATAGTACAAACAAAGACAACAATAATCAACCTATCCAGTCAGACCTAAACTGCGCACGTCAAACTTTTGGAATGTTCTAAGTCAATTAGCAGAAAACGTTAGCCAGCGATGGGCATTTCTGCCAAACGTTTGACGATAGGAATGCCCTGACGATATAGTCACCCTCTGTAAAAAACCTAAACCTTGCAGCCGCTAAAATATATCAAAACAATGCAGTAACATAAACAGTACCTGAGAGCTAAAGAAAAAACAAAAGCGGAAGCGAGTTAACCATGAAATCAGTTGTAACTTTATTATATAACAAGAAAAATTACTATATAACAAGAAAAGTAACTTACACGTAGCGGACACTGCATGCATAACCTAGAATGGAATGAATAACATGTACATATCACCTGACTTACTTAACCTCCATCAAATTAGCTTCGCATAACCCCCATCAAATTAGCCTCGCACTAGCTTACCTTAAGGTGATGGCCCAACAGATGTCATAGCTCACTGAACAGATGTCACCGCCATGCCACCTTAGCTGCTGGCATAAATTCGATGCCCTGCTTTTTAACCCTCTCCATGACATTCTCCATGCAAATGTGCCTGCTACTTCTCCCTGCAATTTATCTGTTGTCTCCACAGCCCCATTTTCTGCAGAAAATACTACTTTCTCCACAGCCCCATTGTCTGCAGAAAATACTACTTTCTGTAGTTGCTGGATTACGTTAGGGATATGAGGTGCTTAATGTGTAGTTGGACTCTATCGAAGAAGCAATTTATCCTAGGTGGTCCTGTATTATTCTGAACATTTGACTATAAATTTTATACCTGAACCAATTCATTCATGTCCACCTGCTGGATAATATGGTACCATAGTTACTGGATTGACCTTATGCCACCCTGCATCCGCATCCACATCCAATTCTTGTGAGAATCGTGGATCTGTTTCTGATTCATGGTATTTTGGTTTATTTTGGATAGGACTGTTCCTATCTTACACTTGAACCAATTCATCCATGCTCACCTGCTGGATGATATGGTACCATAGTTACTAGATT
Organism: Pinus taeda; assembly: GCA_000404065.3. Taxonomy (NCBI): domain Eukaryota; kingdom Viridiplantae; phylum Streptophyta; class Pinopsida; order Pinales; family Pinaceae; genus Pinus; species Pinus taeda. The sequence continues at coordinate 13,593 of APFE031611695.1, forward strand.
CACCTTAGGGCACCCTTCATTTGCATCCACATCCAATTCTTCCGAGAATCATGGAATCCAGGAACGCCCGACCCGGGATTCAACTGCCCACGCGTGCAAGAATCTTAGGAAGGAGGTCTGGAGCATCTAGAGGTTAGGGTTTGCTATCCCAGTGTTCTCGAGGCTTTTGAGAATCCAGGAATGCCCGTAGAGTGGCAATCCCATGACCACTTTATTGGGGGGAACACCAGAGTGGAGCCACGATCCAATTCCGAAGCTGGTGCTGACGTTGGACGATGGATCATAGAGCGCCGCATGAGCTCCGATGTCCAAATTTCGGGCAATGGAGGTCGCCGGATACGCCCTCTTGTCGGCGGATAGGCAGAAATTCTACGCAAAATACACGGCTGTCGTGAGTAGGAGCCGAGGGCAATTTGAAGCCCTGGCTTCCAAGTCAATAGCATGCTTCCATTCAGCAAAGAGTGTGCCTAAGCTTTTCATCTCCGTCGCGTTTTGGGGAAACTCCCAGTCGAGGTCGAGGCCGTGAAAACCATATTTTCCGGCCACGACGATGGCTGAATTTTGTTGGCCATCAAAGCGAAGACGGTGGCATTCGATCCTCCGCCGCCGATAGAAATGAGTGTCTTGATATTGGGGTTTTTCACCCTGCTGATCTTGGTCCAGGTCCATTGGCTTCAAATCCAGTCTAAGTTTAAGCCCTAGCTTTCCTCTCTTCTAATCGCGGCGATCTGGTTCGATAGATGTGGGCAAGATGATTTGAACTAAATGAATAGATGCTTCGATTGCTATATACCGCTTCTCGAAAGCAGTGCCCTTACCATCTCAGGTTGTAGGGGCGGTCAGGATCGATAGCTCATAGAGGATCAGGAGGAAGCAGCATGCCGTCCCTCCCATTGAAATGAAATCAAAATAGTGAGAATGAACCATCCCCAATCATCACGCAATCAAACCATCCATGCAGTCTCTCCCGCCAAATAGTAGTTATGGCAGGATTAGTTCAGGTAGGAGAGAGCGCTTAGTTTACCTTGTTAATCCAGCAGCAGTTCACAGTTCAACCGAGCGATACCCTTAATAAGTTCAGTCACAGTTCAACCAAGCGATACCCAATATACCATCCGATCGCAACCGGGAAATGGGTAATAACTTAATAACAGTCACAACTCAACCGACCAAACCGAGAGACCGCTAACTAAGCCCTTCAGGTGTGAGCTGATCAACACCTATACCACAGATCTGTCGATTACCAAGATTGACACATATACGACATAACATGTGTCTAATGGTTAACAAAAATACACTTAGAACATACGCCATAACATTTCCTCATAACATTACCTTAACATTAAATGTTGGAAACTAATGCTAACGCAAAGATAGCATTACTTCATGCAGGCGACAGCTTGTTTTAATCAGTTGCACTTGTCCGAACTCTTTCCTAACTTTTGACTTTGTATACCTCGATTTGAGGCCAAATAAGACGAAGACTTCTTTCATTGGTTAAAAGCACAAGAGGTTTCATGAAACTGTAATTAAAATTTAAAAAAATATATTGATTAATGTGTCATGCCAAAATACTTTGCATTAAGTTAAAATGTGCTTATGGATTACCGTGGATTACCGTGTCAAACTAATGCAGCGACTAATAATCGATTACTATAGTCCCTGCCAACCTTGAAGGGGCAGGGACTAGTAATAATATATTTCCTATTACAACATATATAATATTACTATAAGACATTGATTTGATCATATTATAATGGTGAAGCGTTATAATGTATTTTACAATATAGTTAGACTTACTCTATATTTGAAAATTTATGTTTTATCTTTCACTTTCAGTTCGTTTGAAGTTAATTTTAGTTTATTAAAGTGGATATCTTTGTGAAATGGACTTTGGCAAGGACATTTGAAAAGCTGATGGAATCCTAGGTTAATGCCTTTAGTGCTGTAAGGGAATGTTTCATATTTCCCTTTTGTAGGCGACAGATAATTACTGTATGAAATAAAGTTCCAAGGCGGTATTATAGATATTGTATTGATCGATACCAGAGGTTGTGTTTACCGTTTCGATAACTTTACAAAAAAATAAGGGTGACAGGCGATGAGAATAACACGTACAAAATGAAAGCAACATGTTTGACAGTCAAGTTTATAAAGTTGCAAGCTTTACGAAGAGGATAGAGACCCTTACTGCGATATCAACAGGGTAAATTGACCCTGCTGCTTATCCATGCATCTCCTGGAACCACAATTTCTTGAGACAACCAACGTAAATTATTCATCTAATCACCATGATTCACCCATTACTACCGCTATTGGGTCACCTATAGGCTGCTCATCCACATGCTATTAATTTGTGGTATCCATCCATGTAGTAGCAAATCGAGACACTGGATCTATCTAAATCTAGACCTGCCCATGTTGATATCACGTCGCCCACCGCTTCTCCACTTGCTCACCCAAGCACTAGGATTCACCCATTGCACTACTAGTTCACTCGAATGCTACTAACCACCGAGTCATTTATTACTCATCAAAGGAGAGCAATTCACATGCTGCTCGTCTACACCTCTAAATCATACACTTCTTATATATATATATATGATATAAACCACCTATTCTTTTGGGTTTCTAACGTGATATGCTACTGGGTCTGCTTCTTTCTTTGATTATGCTACTTTTGCTTGTTGAGCAACAAAGTAAACTAGCTCTGGATCTTATGGACAGGAACTCCCTACACTCGCTGCTACTCCTGTGTCTGGATCAACTTAAACCACCTCTGCTACTGGAAAACAAATGGCTCTATTACCTTGGCCCTAGCTTATTATGCCTACGCTACCTATGCCACTGTTGGTTCACCTGCTTAAACCACTGCTGGGTCAATTGGTTCAACAGGGTAAACAACTGGTTCGGCTAATGTATATGCTTATGCTAGTGGGTATATTTAAACCACTATTGTTGGTGTTGGTTATGAATCTATGTATAGAGCTGCTCATACTTATGCTACTACTGGTGGTTATCCAATGAGAGCTTAAGTTGCTTAGTCGACTGTGTAAACTGCTATAGGTGGTGATTACCGATGCTTAGTCAAGTGGATAATCTACTGAATCAACCGCTTAATCTACTAGTTCTGCTTGAATTGACTGGATCATATCAGACTGGTGCTGGATCAACTAGTTTTTACATAGGTGCATGGTTGCCACTAAAGCATGGTATTTGCAAGGGACCATTCATGAAGGGTTTAGTTGGTTGTTCTTCTATTGATAGATTAGGGCCTTCTACTCCTCCTCGTGGAATTTGATTCACTCCTCCTGATCGTTATGGTTCTGTATTGTGAGACCCTCACCCCTACCTGTCTGAGCTATAGGACCTACCTGTATGAGCTAGGAGAGCTGTACGAGGTATAGAAGTTGCTTCGTTGGTTGGCTGCTTATCATTCTTTATAGATGGCTAGTTAGATTATGACTAGTTCGACGCTCAAGCCCTGCTTCCCACTCAACGCAAGGATTAATTGCCATGCAACCTCCCTTGTTATAATTATTATTATTTTTTTCTTCAAATCCAGTAAAATTGTCTAAACTTTGAGTTTCATTGGTGTGAGGGGAGTGTTTTTCATGCGATTCTATTTTTTGAAATTTTCATCATTTCAAGTGATTTATATATTCTCCCTTATTGAAACTTGAAATAGAAAACTCGCAAGCGAAGTTAGCTGCTAATGATGGAATTAATTAATAGTTATTTTGATTTAGGCATGTAGCTTAAATTTTATTAATTTTGGGATGTAATATAATATATCATCTTTTTAATATGTTAGGTTGATAACTTCATACTAAATACTTCAAGTTGGCTAATGTTAATTAAATCACATGTGTCACATAATTATCTGCCACAACTATTAACTATTAAGTTAGAGTGACCAACTAATAACTGAAGACGAGTCAATGAAGTAAGTTAATCTAAACTTATTGAACTTGAACCGTATCCCCTGAAAATAAATTTCAAATATTCAAAATCACTGATTTTTAAAATGGATAATCTTCTTTGCACTATATTATATAGTACTTTTATTTTATTTAAAATATAATAATAATAATAATATAATATAATTATAAATATATTTTATTTTAAAATAAATAAAAAGAAATAATAAATATAATAGGTTTATATTATGTTGGCTAGCCATATTACTTTATTCCCATTTAACCATTGTGGAAATTAATACAGATTTCATATTTTAATATTTTATGGAATATTATAATGGTAAGTATACCATTATTAAAGGTTTGGTAAGTTATTTTTTAGAATATTTATGTATATTTAATTATTAATAGTTGAAACTTTATATTTAAAATGTGAAATTGATTTATAGTTATTTTATTTTTTAATTTTTACTGATTCATTTATAAGTGATATATGCAAGGCAATGTTTTTACTAAATCAATTTGTTTTTTTAACAATGGTTTAAATGTTTAATAGTCTAAAAAAATTTTAAACACTCAAGATATAAAAAAACACGACATTTTTCATTCTTAACAAAATGATAGTGGAAATATCGTCCTTTATGGAAATCGAACCCATGAACATGTCGTTAATAGCCCTGATCTCTACTAGCCAAGCTCTTCTTACAAATTTTAACCAAAGGTCAAAGCAAAAAAACATTTGTTGAGAGTGATAATTTCAAATAAATTAAACTATGGAGTATTTTATATATTAAGTTATTAAAGTATTATTTTTTATACAATAAAGTTATATATTAGCAATTGCTTCTAAAGGTGTAAAGATACACTAAAGAAATTAAAGATTTCAGAGGATCATCTTGAAAATCTACATCATTAAATATGAAATCTCTTATTTTCTAGTGGAATAGTGGATTATTTTGGTAGTTTGAAAATGAAAGTACGACCATCTTTCTATACTGTGTGTTTGTTCATAGGAAGGATAAACATGAATTACTGAATAATTCCCTAGGAAAAGTAAATGAGGGTCAAACTCGGGTTGGCAGCAAGGAAAAATGGTTCAAGAATCCTTTTCATTTGTGATATTTTTATTGGACAGAGGAGGACAAAAATGAGACAGTGAGATTAGCTTGGATGAATAGTGTTTGCCCAACCCAACCTCGTAGAGGAAACACCTTTGGTGTAATTACACATATCAATCTTTGGTTAAACATACTAAATAAATTATTGAAAACCTAACCCTATCATTCATGAGAACTTCGTAACCACATAAGTGATAGACCCTATTTCCCATTTGTAGTAATATTGAAATCGTAAAATTCACTCATATTCAATATACAATACTTATATATAATTCAATTATTTGATTATGACTATATTTTCATCTAAATGATCATTTTTTATTAATTAATAATAATATTATTAGATATTTAATTAACTTTATAATCAATTATATACCAGAATTTAATTAAAAAATATTATATATAAATATAAAAATGTTTTATTTTAAGAATTAAAAATAAAAGTGAATTAATTTAAATATAAAATCTATTGACTAATAACCTAAGTGAATCAATGTTGAAGAAACTATGATAATGCAAACTTCATATGGTCTAATCCAAAGTATATTGTTGACTTCGCTATCACACGTGGTAGGAAAATATACACTCAGATTCAATTTCCACACATGGTTATACACTGATTCAGAAATCCACGCCACAACCACCCATAGCACTTGATGTGCACACTTATATAAAGTTTACAAATTACAATGTTTCGATTTCAAAGTAAACATCAACATGGAATTATTGCTATTAAAATATAAATTTTTTTATAAAATATAAATCTATGTGATATATATATATATGAAATTAATATTTCAAATAGAATTTTAGGCAAAGTTGATTTAACCTTTTATTTATATACATGCCTGTATAGTCAATCTCTAGTTTGACTCGAGAAGTCTTTTGTAATATTGTATCAACTAATTGTAATATCCAGTTTTTCCAAGATTAATCAAAGAATAAATTTCTCTTGTGTGATATCTTTGCGCATAAAAATTTTGGACTAAGTGAAGTTCATATAAGGTTCATCGGAGGTTCACTTGGGATCCTGGAGTGTAGTTTAGCTCGTATAGGCAGGAGGCCGTTGAAAGAACATATTTTGCATTGGATATGTCTGAAGGTTCGTGTACGAGTTCGTGTAACTCAGTCAAGAATCATTCTTATCTGCAAGCTTCATCTCTGTCGGAGGAAGCCTTCGCAACAAATTGGTATCAGAGCTAGTAATGTCTCATTCATTAGGTAATTCTAAAATTCTTTTCTAACATGGCAATTGGAAGAAGATCATTGTCTTTCCATTAAATGCAAGAAAGTGAACAAAAATTTGAAAGTGTTTATATGTAAAGCCTTTCTAATGTTGCTTCTTCATATGTTATAAATTTTGTTGAATTAGAAATTGTTGAATATCAACCCTCCTCATGTTGGAATCTCCCTTCCATTAGTCCCTCTGATGTCTACTCTGATCTGTACATGTTTCACCTAAAAGCTATCACTAGAGTCTCTATTAAAGAATGTGTTAGCCAAATTCAAGAGAATGTCGAAGCTATTCAAATCACTCCTTTTCTAAATCTTAAGGATCTACAAAAAGAAGCCTGCAAGCATAATACTTCCTATGTCCTCTTGGGATGTATAAGGGTTGGAATTTTAACCTTAACTCATAGGGGTTTAAATACTTTTGTACTGGAAACTATCAAAGATATCACCCATAATAAATACACTAATTCATTTCTTGGTGGAATAGTAGCTCCCCTCTCTGATGGCCCTGTATGGTTTGAGTGTTATCCATTTTTACGTTTATGTCTTTGATGAGCACATCAAAGATATCGTACAATTACAAATAAAAACCTTTGGGTTTGATATGGAGAAAAAGAGAACAAATATTTCAATCCATACTAGGGGATGCTTCCAACATACTAATACCCTATATCCTGTTGTTCTCCACTCTCCAAGCCAAGAATGCAAATCTAGTGTTGTTACGATCACGGATACCCATAACCAAAAAATTGAGCACCAAATTATAAGGTGGGAAGAGATAAACTTTCCAGAAAATTGGGTAGTAGGTTTGCCAAAGTTTCCAAAGATTGAAAATATCACCTCTGCCTACATCCAAGAAAATACTTCCTCTATAGTCTTGTCCTTTCCAAGAAGATCTACTATTCTTCGACAAACATTGATGGAGAAGTACTGGAATACAAAAATTATCATCCCATCCATGATGAAGCATTAAAAACATATCTTCACTCTTCCGATGTACATATTGTGTTATTTGAAGTAGCACAAGTTTTAAATTTTCAAGATCTAGAAGTAAAATTCTCAGCCTGTCAGAATTTAGATGATCTATAGTCTCTTGTACATATTGGTTCCCATAAAAACCATAACCCTAGAATGAGTGAAGCTCCATCCACTGTACTAAACAATTCCTGTCCAAATCCATAATGCAGTGGTATCTCTTTCCCACATGACACTATCTTGGTTATCCATGAACTCATGTCCCTTGAAAATGAAGACCCATGGATTACAGAAATATTTAGAAAAATGAGGCCACCAGGTATGCCTAGATATGGACTAGGATACTTAGAGTAGATGGACGAACTAATCCCATCCTCCCGTTTTTGTAATCCTATCCCTGATGACTGCAAAAACCTTCTAAACCTGAGATGTACAAAATCTTCTCTCTAATGGAAGGATGTCCAAAGTTCAAAATAGACGCAGACTGGATGAAAAACATGCTAAATTGGGATCTCTTCACACATCCAAATGCTAAAGAATTCAACATGTCTATCTCTCTAGAAGAGAAACAAAATCTTTCATCAAGCTGGAAGGAATATATGGATCGAACAAGTTTATGGATATCCTTATATGAATGGAAGAAGCATAGAGAGGATACATATGCATAGATGATGTTTGTAGAAAACTCCTCCAAACATCAATGAATAGAAAATGACGACACAAAAATAGAATCCCCATCTAATTTTCCTCCATATAGAGGAATCATTCTAGAAGAACATGGAAACGTTGCGAAAGTTATTGCTCTAGTCCTAATAGATGACTTTGCTACAAGGATTGATAGGAGAATCCAACAAGTCAGTGAACAAATCAACTGGACTAATATTTCCCTAAAAGGATTAGCATCACATTCTTCAACAACCACTACACAAAAAGATCAAGTAGATTCTTTCCAAGTCTTAGTAAATAATGTAAACACAAGTTTGAATGAGCTTTAGTTTTCTGTTTCTAGTATAGAAGAATTTGTCTAAGGAAACAAAGACACAAAATTGTTGACCGAAAAAATAAACAACTAATTTGAAGATATTTAAAATGAAGTCCATAAAGGATTTATCCGAACTCATCCAAACATTGAAGATCTCTCGTCACATTTTGAAAAAATGTCACTGGCCAACAAAGACATGGAGATTGCCCCTTCTTTATTATTTAGTCATCATGTACCAATACATTCTAGCTAGAATCCTATTAATAAATTCCCCATTATGTTTCCTAAAGAAAAATATGATTCCCATATGCTGTCAGTTTATGAACCTCTGCCAAGTCAATACTCTAGATATCCGACCCCTGATTTAAGTGGCAAAGGAAAGCTGCCTGAAACTCAAACATTCTTCCCAGATGCACATAAAGAATGGAATAGTTGAATTTTAAGATGTTTAATTAGAGTTCCAGCGAGTCATGGTTCTCCAGTTGGTGTTATAGTTACAATTATTATTACAAAAAACAAGGGTAGAACAAGTGGATTCTACAATGGTTTTGTGTGGTTTAGACATAATCATGGGTTCGTGGATGACCCAAACCATGGATTTATTTTTATTTTTTCTAGCAATGGATCTCTTGCTACAACTTTACTGATAACTATTGATATAGATGATGAAATTAAATTCTATTGAATATCCATTTGAGGTATTGAAGAGAACTTTTTATTCATATAAGATACTTGCTTTATAATGATCTCCGAAGTGAGAAAATCATTCTTGAAACTAGAGTTATACACGGTTGCACTGTTAAGGTCCAACCCTAACCCCTTTATTTATCTAATAAGCCCAATGGGCCGAGTCAGAGTCATAGTTAGTTAGAGATTCAATAAAGTCTGCATTAATAATTGTAAGTGGTTGACCCACATTAGAGAAAAGGGACCATAGTTAGTTGCAAATGGACCATAGTTAATAAATAAAGTACATAACCCATGTTATGCAAGGGACCACTGGTAGTTAGGGTTTTGGATGCCATTTAGCTATAAATAGTCTTAGCTAGTAAGGAAAATATCATCGAGTCTTATTGTAATTTAGCTCTGCTCTATTGGGGTTGCCCCCTCGAAGAGGCAAGTGAACATTGAATATGTTTATGAATAATAAATTACTTTGCAATTTTTCTAATTTCATGTGATAATTTTGTGTTCTGAGCTATATTTCTTCGTATTTTTGGTATTCTAGATTTCTCGCAGGTTAAGAGCATAATAAGTGGTATGAGAGCACTTTCTAGGGCCAGTTATACCTCCAATTTTCTCAGATTTTTTTTTAGGCTAGAGATGTGTTCTGACGTCTTTAAACCACGAGATCTATTGTTGAGCGTATAAACCTATGAATTTAAGGAGGCATGTATGTAGGAACTACAAGAGGTGGTTATGCTTGTTGGACTTCCCTATAACCCCTGTGGGTACCCCTTCAAGTAGTAGCGCATTAGACGGAACCGCACATGAACTGCACTTCCATGTACCCTTGAGTATATCGAAATCCCCCTAGGATCACTTGAAACCTAACCTTAGATAAGTCGCCGGTCGTCTTGCTGCTACAGTACACTGAGAACAACACTCGGGGAGATTATTTGCATGTAAAATAGGGTAGTCGGGTAATATGCATAAGGGTACGATCGATCCTCCTTAGTTAGCGCCCTAAAAGATTGGGCCAAGTACTATTGTTGGACCCTTGCATATATTGTGATCTATAGCACCTGAAACTCCTTTGTGACCATAGTTCCCTCCACTATCTGAAAATCACCCTCTCCTTTATCTGTCAGATCAGATCCATCAATTGGATTTCTGTCGTCGTACAACTCAGATTCAGTAGTTGGGGTTTTCACAATGTAAATCAGACTCTTTGTGCAGTGAGGATTTTTTCCACCGTAGTCCAGATCAGGTTGTCGCAGCACATTCGACAGTACCAAGACCTTGGTGTTTCTATTACTACAGTCTAGGCCTGGTTTTCGTAGGACATTGGGCAGTATCAAGCTTTCTGGAATTCAGTCGCTGCAATATTGATCAGCGGGGAGTAAAACTCCTTTTGGACTAAAAAAAAAAAAAACTTTTCAGGAAGCTTGCAAGAGACTTAGCCCATAATATTTAGGATGATGAGTTGGTCGTATTAGTACCATTCACTTCTAAGCCCCCAATTTTGCGGCAGTCCCAATTTTTTTGTTTTTTGTTTTTTGTTTTTTTTCGACATGGCTTCAAGTGACCCACTCCATTAGACTCACGAGCTTGCCCTCTTTCCAAGAAGACTACTCTTAAGTAATTGAATGGGGTTGGTGTATGGTAGGTACCAGATCTCAAGTTATGTTTGTGGAAAAGGTAGTCGAGAGAGTCAACCACCTTGAAAAAAGGTTCGACGAATTTGAGGACAATATTACCAAATATATCTCACAACTAGAAGAACTTATAACAAAGTCTCATAGGGAGAAGCGTAGTGTTAATTCACACATAGAAGGATAATCCAACCATCACATTCACTTCCATGGAAATCACCACCCTTCCAACCACCAAACACCCAAGTTGAACATGTACAAATTTGATGGCTCTATGTGGTGAAGTAAAATTATAAGTGCGGACACGAACGGATTCCTCTAGCCTGATAATGGGTCTAGCCACAATAGATACATTCTATGGAAGATTTCATTAGGTTAGAATCAATCAAGAGGGCCTACCTCTTGGTCGCTTATCCTGCTTTATGGTATCCTCGCTTGCTCACTCCAACAATCTCTCGCTTCCTTCTTCAAGTTCCTAAAACAAGTAAGCAACAACAACACACAAACATAATAATAGACAAATTGCAATTCAACCTACTTAATGAGTCAAGAAGTATCAAGACACGAATATGTAATATTAAAAAACATGTAGGAAATCAATCGATAGTTGCATATATTAATATCAAAGAGAGATTACAACCATTCGTCTCGACGTTACAGTCCTCCTCTGACAAGACTGGGTTCCCACACACTTCTGCTAGCATTCCATGATGGCTTCAAACAACAATAGTTTAAAGTCTCTTCCCTTTATACTTCACTCCAAACCAAACACACTTCTCCCTCACACAACTAGATGGCTACAACTAGTAATAGCTTGCTTGTCTAATCAAAATAGTATACTCACACTTAGTTAACGCTCTAACTAGCTTGTGCTTGGGAAGAAGGGAGGTTTATATAGGAAATATGGATGGGAGATGGATCTTATTCTCATGGGAGAAGGTTTTATCCCTTGAGGTGGTTCCATCATTATAGGGGAAAGGAGCCCAAACTGTCATCCTAGACTCCATTCGGCCAAACCATTTACTAGACTTCCGTTACGAAGCTTCTAGAGCTGGAAGCTTCGGCTCTAATTTAAAAAAATTTCCATAACAGGACTGGCACGACTGGAACACAACTCAGTCGCACCTATCAGCATGGGGAATAGTGCTAATCTTTGCACATTAGCATGGGGGAGACAAAGGTCATTAGCCCCGGTCTTGTAAACTAGGTAAAGCAGAAGTTTCAGGGGAAATGGTGCAAAAGGGAATTGATCTGCTCATGAAGAGGGACATAATGGGAGTTTCTTCATGAAGGGAAAGCATGTAGGGTTCACTGCAGAGGTCCTCCAGGATCAAGGAACGACGAGTATAGGGACAGTGACAAAATTCTATGTAACAGATGCCCCCTAAAGCGTGAAGGCCGAGCCAGAGTGAGGGATGAAATGCTTTATAAATTAGTGCGAGGAATCGGTCTACCATCGGAAAACCTACAAGAAAGTACAAATACATATACATAAACTAAGATCTCTGTCAAATGATACATGAATCATGGCACAGACGCATCTATCCAGAGAATGATCATGTAAATGGATCTAGGTATGGGCGCAACCATCCGTCAAAGAGGATCATAATGAAACCAAGGTATGGTCACAACCATCCAATTGTTGACAATAATACTGAGAGGGGGGGTGAATCAGTATTATCTTATTCTTTTACCAAATCTTTCTTATTTATACTTTGAATTATTTTTGCATACCAATACCATAAATAATGAGCATGAATAAGAAAAGCAGGCAGTCACATCAAAGAACACCAGATATAAGGTGGAAACCCAATGTGGGTGAAAACCACCTGCTGCAATATGTCTCTATCTTCTTTCAAATTAGAAACCCCTTTTACAATGGTCTTGTACTGTTGCAGTCCTTTACCAGTACGCAGGCTGCAACCTGCTGAGAGCTACAACTCTCTCTCGTTTTCCAGTCTCTCCTGAAAGGGAGCTACAACCCCCTACTTCTTTTCAGGGACCACTTTTCATATACATCAAATTATCATCAAGTTCATGTAAATTATACAGACAGCTGTAATAACCAGATCAACAATAACAGAACAGAACCCAGAACACCTTTCAAAAAGAAAAATTCAACCAACCAAAGATCTTAACACAGATACGCAGTTTTCTTCTTACTGGCCTGCGTCGCTACGCACTTCACCATCTGCTTCTCTGCGTATACCCACAGAGTTATACGCAGTTTTCTTCTTACTGGCCTGTGTAGCTACACACTTCACCCTCTGCTTCTCTGCGTATACCCGTAGAGTTACTTCTGCTATACTGCGTGGCCACGCACTGCTCCTTTCCCTGATCTGCGTACAGTACGCACCAAAATGTACTATCGCGCCGCGTACTGCACAGAAAGCACGCACCAAGAAGAACTATCGCGCCGCGTACTATCACAGTAGGTACGTACCTAGAAAGACTGTCGCGCCGCGTACTCAAACAGTAAGCACGCACCTGAAACACTGTCGCGCTGCGTACCCACGCAATTCACCTTTGTCGCCTCTGCGTACCCACGCGCTGCCCCTTCGTCTCTTCTGCGTATCCACGCACTGACCCTTTGTTTCCTTTGCGTACCCATGCACTGTCACTGTTGATCACTTGCGCACCTCTGATTAGGGCCAAAATATAGTCAGATACTCAGATCTGATCTTGCGCTCGAGAGATCACCCTTCACAGATTCGCTTCCAACTTCTCTTCTAAAGATCAAACTTTTAAACCGAGAACCCAATATC